>CAUYLG010027395.1:0-38829 GCA_963573385.1 Cacajao melanocephalus | reverse complement strand
TCAACACCCTATAGTCAAAATTGAAAGAGCTAGAGAAGCAAGAGCAAAAAAACTCAAAGGTTAGCAGAAGACAAGAAATAACTAAGATCAGAGCAGAACTGAAGGAGATAGACACACAAAAAACCCTTCAGCCTGTAATCCCAGCACTTTGGGAGGCTGACGTGGGCAGATCACAAGATCAAGAGATTGAGACCATCCTGGCCAACATGGTGAAACCCCATCTCTACTAAAAATACAAAAAATAGCTGGGCATGGTGGCACGTGCCTGTGGTCCCAGGTACTCAGGAGGCTGAGGTGGAAGAATCACTTGAACCCAGGAGGCGGAGGTTGCAGTGAGCCAAGATCACACCACTGCACTCTAGCCTGGTGACAGAGCAAGACTCCATCTCAAATAAATAAATAAGTAAAAACCCTTCAAAAAAAAAAACCAATAAATCTAAGAGCTGTTTTTTTGAAAAGATCAACAAAATAGACCACTAGCCAGACTAATAAAAAAGAAAATAGAGAAGAATCAATAGATGAAATAAAAAAGAATAAAGGGGATACCACCACAGATTCCACAGAAATGCATACTACCATCAGAGATTACTACAAACAACTCTATGCACACAAACTAGTAAATCTGGAAGAAATGGATAAATTCCTGTACACTTGCACTCTTCCAAGACTAAATCAGGAAGAAGTTGAAACCCTGAATAGACCAATAACAAGGACTGAAGTTGAGGAAGCAATTAATAGCCTACCAACCAAAAAAAGTCCAGGTCCAGATGGGTTTACAGCCAAATTCTACTAGATGTACAAAGAGGAGCTAGTACCATTCCTTCTGAAACTATTCCAAACAATACAAAAAGAGGGAATCCTCCCTAACTCATTTTATGAGATCAACATCATTATGATACCAAAATCTGGCAGAGACTGAACTACAAAAGAAAACTTGAGGCCAATATTCATGATGCACATTGAAGCAAAAATCTTCAATAAAATACTGGCAAACTGAATGCAACAGCACATCAAAAAGCTTATTCATCACTACCAAGTAGGCTTCATCCTGGGGATGCGAAGCTGGTTCAACATATGCACGCCTATAAACATAATCCATCACATAAACAGAACCAAACACAAAAACCACACGATTATCTCAATAGATGCAGAGAAGGCCTTTGACAAAATTCAACAGTCCTTTATGCTAAAAACCCTCAATAAACTAGGTATCGATGTAACGTATCACAAAATAATAAAAGGTATTTATGACAAACCCACAGCCAATATCATACAGAATGGGCAAAAACTGGAAGCATTCCCTTTGAAATCTGGTGCTAGACAAGGATGCCCTCTCTCACCACTCCTATTCAATAGGCCAGAGCAATCAGGCAAAAAAAGGAATAAAGGGTATCCAATTAGGAAAGAAGGAAGTCAACATGATTCTATATTTAGGAGATCCCATCATCTCAGCCCAAAATCTCCTGAAACTGATAAGCAACTTCACGAAAGTCTCAGGATACAAAAGTAAATGTGCAGATATCACAAGCATTGCTATACACCAATAACAGACAAACAGAGAGCCAAATCAAGAGCAAACTCCCATTCACAACTGCTACAAAAAGAAAAAAATAGCTAGGAATACAACTAACAAAGGATGTAAAGGACCTCTTCAAGGAGAACTACAAACCACTGCTCAATGAAATAAGAGAGGACACAAACAGATGGAAAAACATTCCATGCTCAAGGTTAGGAAGAATCAATATCGTGAAAATGACCATACTGACCAAAGCAATTTATAGATTCAATGCTATCCCCATCAAGCTACTTTAAACTATATATCAAACCAAAAGGGAACCCACATAGCCAAGACAATCCTAAGCAAAAAGAACAAAGCTGGACAAACGATGCTGCCTGATTTCAAACTATACTACAAGGCTACAGTAATCAAAACAGCATGGTACTGGTACCAAAACAGAGACATAGACCAATGGAACAGAACAGAGGCCTCGGAAGCAACACCACACATCTGATCTTTAACAAACCTGACAAAAACAAGCAATGGGGAAAGGATTCCTTGTTTAATAAATGGTATTGGGAAAACTGGCTAGCCATGTGCAGAAAGCAGAAACTGGACCCCTTCCTGACACCTTACACTAAAATTAACTCCAGATGGATTAAAGATTTAAACATAAGACCTAACACCATAAAAACCCTAGAAAAAAACCTAGGCAAAACCATTCAGGACACAGGCATAGGCAAGGACTTCATGACTAAAACACCAAAAGCATTGGCAACAAAAGCCAAAATAGAAAAATGGAATCTAATTAAACTCCAGAGCTTCTGTACAGCAAAAGAAACAATCATTAGAGTAAACTGGCAACCAACTGAATGGGAAAAAATTTTTGCAATCTACCCATCTGACAAAGATGGGTAATAATATCCAGAATTAACAAAGAACTAAAACAGATTTACAAGAAAAAAACAAACAAACCCATTCAAAAGTGGGTGAAGGATATGAACAGACATTTTTCGAAAGAAGACATATATAAGGCCAACAAACATGAAAAAATGCTCATCATCACTGGTCATTAGAGAAATGCAAATCAAAACCACATTGAGATATCATCTCATGCCATTAGAATGGCGATTATTTAAAAAATCTGGAGACAACAGATGCTGGAGAGGATGTGGAGAAAAAGGAACACTACACTGTTGGTGGGAGTGTAAATTAATTTCAACCATTGTGAAAGACGGTGTGGTGATTCCTCAAGGATCTAGAAATAGAAATTCCACTTGACCCAGGAATCCCATTACTGGGTGAATACCCAGAGAATTATAAATTGTTCTATTATAAAGACACATGCACATGTATGTTCATCATGGCACTGTTTACAATAGCAGAGACCTGAAACCAACAATGATAGACTGGACAAAAAAATGTGGCACATACACACCATGGAATACTATACAGCCATTAAAAATGAAGTTGAAGAGTTTGTGTCCTTTGTAGGGACATGGATGAATCTGGAAACCATAATTCTCAGCAAACTGACACAAGAACAGAAAATCAAACACCACATGTTCTTACTCATAGGCAAGTGTTGAACAATGAGAACACATGGACACAGGGATGGTAAGATCACACACTGGGGTCAGTTGAGGGGAGGGGCTAAGGGAGGGACAGTGGAGGGTGGGAAGGCAGGGAGGGATAACATGGGGAGAAATGCCAGATAGGTGATGGGGGGATGGAGGCAGCAAACCACCTTGCCATATATGTACATATCTATGCAACCCTGCATGATCTGCACATGCACCCCAGAACCTAAAGTACAATCAATCAATCAGTCAATCAATAATAAAAAAAGAAAACACAACTGTTCTAGCTGGTCTTGACTTAAGTGCGCAGTCACTCACCACCAAGTGATCCTTTAATGCTGAATTTTTAAAGGGATTCTAAGGGGTTGCTCCCCATTTATGAATGACATAGAGGTTTTTCTAAAAGGAGTGTAGTACCCCTCCTCTTTGGGACAGTCGTCTGAGCTGTGGCACCTACCTTCAAGTGCCCCATCACCAGCAGAAGAGCTGCTGCATTGGCCTCCAGATGCCTTGCCCATTGTAGAGGACATTCACCCTGTTCATAAATGGCTCCATGGCATTGCATGCTTCTGGGGATGATGCAGACAGGCCATGAACCTCACATGATCACGTTGATCCTGAATGTCTCGAACTTGTCTATGCTGAGCACAGGAGACAGCAATACAGAGAATAGGCCTCCTGCAGGATCTCATGGTTAAAGGGGACCTCCCTGCTCCAGAGGCCTTGACAAACTCCAAGAAAAGCTTCACGGAGCTACTATATCTCTCTAGAACAAACTCCACCACTAACCTGAGTGACCATTTCATTCTGGCTTTTCTTTTATTACACCTCCAAAATTCCTGAACGATCCTCACTGTCAGCCAACAACTTTGCTTCCTCCCTCTCTGAGAAATGTAAGCAGGATGAGCGACAATTTCTCAAGCTCCCACGACAGGTCGACGCCCACCGACCTGCATCTGAGTCCAAACACGGCCCCTCGTCTTCGTCACTGAGGTTCCAGCTCTTCTTTGCCTGTGCTCTAGTTCCCAGCCTTTCATGCTCACTCAAGGTCACTCAAGGTCATTGCTCTAGAAATTCAACCTCTGTCTTTGGAGTCATCATTTCCCCCTCTTGACTGGATGAATCCTGTTAGCCTATGAACATTTCTCCTAGATCTGAGTGAATGAATAAAGCAAAAAAACTCTCTTGGCTCTGTTTTCCTTTCTAGCTATCGCTCCCTTTCTCTCTTTTCCTCAATAGCAAAACTCCTTGAAAATAGCTATTTATAACTCACTGTCTCCAATTTTTGTCCTCCGTTTATAACAAACCCTCTCCAGTCATAATTTATCTCTATCACTCATTGAAACTGCTCTTCTCAAGGTTACTAATGGTCTCCATATCACTACAATTATCATTTTTCAGTCCTCATCAGACTTACTTATCAAAAGCATCCACCCAGCTGATTTCACTTGGGTCCTGGAAATACTTTCCTCCCTGGGCCTCCAGATCAGTCAAGTTACATTGTTTTCCATCTCTCTGGCTGCTCCTTCTTGTATCCTTTGTGCTCCTTTTCTTTACCCCATGCCTAAATGTTGGTATTCCGGAGGCTCGGTCTTTGTATCTCTTCCCTATGCTTTCCTCACTCACTCCCTTGGGGAGCTCAGCCAGCCCCATGGCATAAAGCACCACCTACATTCTGGTGTGTCCCATGTTAAAATCTCCTGCTCAGACTTGTCTCCAAAATCCAGACCCAAACATATATCCATCTGCTTACCTGACCTATCCATTTAACTATGTAGGGGCATCTCATACTTAATACATGCATAGCTGATCTCCTGGTTTTCAGTCTCAAACCAACTCGCCCTCAGCCTTTGCTCTCATTAACAATAGCTACTCCGCTGTTTCTTTTTTATTTCACATGGTTTATCATAAGCAATCCCAGCTGGGTACAGTAGCTCACATCTACCATCTTAGCACTTTGGGAGGCAGAGGTGGGAGGATCACTTGAGCTCAGGAGTTTGAGATCAGCCTGCACCACGTGGTGAGACCTCATCCCTACAAAGAAAATTCTTTTAAAAATTAGCTGGACGTGATAACACATGCACCTGTAGTGCCAGCTACTCTGGAGGCTGAGGTGGGAGGATTGCTTAAGCCCAGCTGGTCAAAGCTGCAGTGAGCCATGATCATGCCACTGCACTCCTGCCTGGGTAGCAAAGCAATATCCTGTCTTAAAAAAAATCCCACTGATACTACCTTAAAAATACAAACAGGATTCTTTTACTTCACATCCTTTCCATTACCATAACTCTCTGATCCAAAATATCATTGATTGTCTTCTGAATTATCATACAAGTCTCCTCATGGAGTTTTCTGCCTCTGCGCTTGCCTCCCTTCAGTCTCTTCTCAACTCAGGGCTTGTAGAACACGATCTGATCACGGTACTCTTTCACTCAGAAATTCTTAAAGGCTTCCATCTTATGCGGAATACAGGGAGAAACCTTTCTATCAAGTGTAAAGTCATACACATTCTCTGGCCCTTTCCCCTACTAACTTCTTCCTTGTATCTTGTCCTTCATTCAGACAAGCCCCCTTTGTCATCCTTGAAGATGCCAGAATTTCTCCAAATGCAAGTTGTATGTCTTGCCATTCCCTCAGCCTGGAATGTTCTTCCTTGTACGTCTGCATGGCTTGCTTCTTCACTTTCTCAATGTTTCTATTAAAAATCCCCTCCTCAGGGAAGACTTCACTAGCCACCACCACCTCCAACAGGCATCATAGACTCTTTGTTGGTTCTTATCATTTATAAGCATCTGACATATTACGTATTTTACTTATCATCTGCCTTTTTATTGTCTATTTCTTCCACAGAGTGAAGGGCAGGGGATCATGAGAACTAGAAATGCTTCTCTGTTTTATCCACAAACGTATCATCATCAATCAAAATGAGTGTTCACGAACTGTAGATGTTCAGTAAATATATGTTGCTATTTATGGGGTTTGGAGAGAGAAGGTTTAGGTTGGGTTTGGAGTTTGGGATTGGAATGTGGTTTGTCTGGGGTTATAGATGGAAGGATAGGGAGAATGGTTTCTTAGCAGTCAGAGGACGGGAGAGATATTGGTAGAGAAAGGAAGTGAGAAGAGGATTTTTAGATGCTACTACAGTGTAAAAGTTAGTTTCCCTCCAACTTGCTTAACAGTATCAATGTGATTGCTTTTAATTAATTTTTATGACCCGACTATGTTTCTATTAATATTATCTATTCAGACACCATACTACTTAATAGAGCCAGGTTTCTGAATTAAATAAAATATAATTTGAACAGTTTACTTTTGTGTATTGAAAGTATAGTTTTTCTCATTAAAAGAAATTTAAAATAATCCTTGCTGCTAAGTTTCATTCTTTGTTAACCTCTCTGCAACCTTAACTCAGAATTTAGCCCCTCCACCAGCCTCAGGAAGAAATTCAATTGCATGGAGATATGATGGTTTGTGCAGGAGTATTAAAGGTTTGCTTCAACAGATCCCTAGGATTCCACACAAAAAAATCTCCATCTAAACATCTCTTTTTTTCCATCCCCAGCCACTGTCTGTCCTTGTCCTATAAAACACTGCACCCACTTCCTACTCTTTCTCCCTCCCTTATTATGATAATAAACCCTCTTTTTTCCCCTGAAACCTGGATTTAGAGACCATGATCAGGATTTTTTTTTTACTAACGTAAAATTCACTAATGGCATTAGTCATAGGCAAAGAGTCTGTGACTAATGAAGAATTAAAGCACAAATTTATCTTTAGGAATAACCCATCATAGGAAAAAAAAAAAAAGAGAAGACATAATGGCCCCTCAGCCAAAAACTTAATCCACTGTTTAAAAATTAAATAAATGTCACTTACTGTTAGAAGGAACCATCCTGGAAATATGTGCTAGTTTCCTTAGTTTAAAATTTAAGTTTCTTAAATTCATGAAAGTTACAAACCTAAAATTCTAATATGAAAGGAGAAGTGAAATAAGCTGAGGTTTGCTAAGAATAACCAACCAGCTTAAGAGGTTGGTTATCAATAAGATAGGTAATAAATATGAGCAGAAACCATTTTCAAAACGTAATAAGATAAATCCCTGCAGGAGTGATGGTCTTGCTGTGTTACCTCAGAGTCCAGGATAGCGCTCAGACAAGATGAGTCAGTGCAAAACCTTTTCTGTGTTACCCAGAAACGCTTGACTCCTGAATCTCATGAAAGTGCCAAAACTAACATAAAAGAGCTTAATGTTCCAACCCTGAACAGAAGTTCCTGTTAACCAGAAACTTCAGTTACTCGGAAACCAGGAAGAAACTCTGGGAAGAAGGGAGCTTTTCCTCTGCAGAGTTGCACAGTTAGTTGTTCTGCTGCACATGGACAAGCTGTTGAACCCCTGTGGCCTTAGTATGACTTAGCCACTTAAAAAATTCCTGTCTCTCTTTTCAGGCAGAGCCATTTAGCTTCCTCTTGCCTCAACCTTGCCTAAGTAGACAAGTCTGGACATACTCTCTTGGTTAACTGAAAAGCGCCATGGATGAGGAATCTCAGAGGAAGCTACTTCACTGAGATGGAGTGTGCCCCTCCCTGGACTCAGGAGTAGGTAGAATTAGTACTCATTTTTGCTCATTAGCTAGCAATTTTAATTTCTGCCACTTAAGTATGCAGTGTTTTCTATGTTATTTTCCATAACAGTGTGACTTATAGGAACACATTTGTCATGTTATAACAGAAGTGATAGTACTTATAATTTTCATATTTCAAGAAGGTTCATCAAAATAAAAACAACACACAGCCCAATAACATATTATACAATTCTATATAACACAGGAAAATCCATTCTTGGAGCACATCAAAGGCCATTCATTCATTTAACTGAGAGAATCTTTTATAAAATTAGTATTTTTAAATTAGATCCACAGCTTAGATCTACAGCATGAGCCTGACTTACATTACAAAATAAATGTCATTGTGTTTTTCATTATCCAGGTAATTCTACCACCATCTCTTACTTTTCTGAAGTACCACCTTGAGAATCAATATTTACTATAAACAGCCAAATGGGAAGAAAAGGGTGGACTCATAAAACTAAAAGGCTTAAAACAAAGTTAATGATGCTTAAATGGAATTCAATAACAATTCACTTTGTGCTTAATATCCAGAACAGAGCTATTTGCAAATATCACATTCCTGTATGTTTGCAAAATTCATTTCTGAAGTTACATATTATGCAACACAACACCATCAAAGGGATATTTGCTGGTGCAAATTATGGTAACATACAAACGTTTGGTTTTTGTTTTTTTGTCTTGGGAAGGAAAGGGAAACTATTAACTATGCAACTGCTTTATTCCTTTTTTCTAAGAATTTAATAATGTCTTGATTTTAATTTACAAGGCAATGGTTAAATATGACTGTAAGACAAAATTTAGATTTGCTAATGAACTCTATTCAAAACCAGTTGCACAACCCCATGAAAAAATGTTGTTTTTGTTGTTGCTTTGGGGTGGGGGGGGGTGGTGGCATATGCCACCTTGTAAAATAAATTAGTTTTTGTTCTAATGCTCAGTCAGGGCAAGACTATAAAGAGAAAATAAAAATATGAGCATGACTACTGGTTAAGCTGCTAAACCTTTAAAAATATGTATTTTCATGCTCTATTTTTTTTTTTACTTTCTATCAGAAAGAAGGGTGGACTAGACAACAAGAAAAAAGATAAAAATTTTACTTTCTTTGCTTGCTCTATCAGACAGGGTAGGACTGTGTTTTCCAGAACGAATCACAAGGTTTATTTCCCACGTTTTGCTTTTTTCTCTGAGCCTTGGCCATCCACTGGGTTAGTCTACATTAGGTCTAGACATTACCACCTTGTCCTAACCAGAGAAAAACCCTCATTAATTTGGTTTTGCCACTGGACTCATTTGCATATCCACTGCCATGGGTTTTGGCACTACTGTGTGTAGAGATATGATCTTTGCACCAGCAGGTCAACACCTCATCACCATCCCAACTGAAGTGGCACAAATGATCTTCTCCAAGTTTTCCCACTCCAAACTCAAGCTGATTTCACCTGCAACTGGAAATCTCTTCCACAAATGGAAGTCTCTCTCCCAATTCCCAATGTTTTTGCTAAAGAACTTGTCACTCCCAGCTAAACTCCTCAATAATACCACCACAATCCTCCTACCAAGCAATGACTAAAATTTTTTCCTTTTTTCCACAGGGTAAAATTAACTAATCATGAATGAAGCTGAAAAAAGAAAATATGATTTATTCTATTAAAGTCATCCCATTTTGCAAGGTCACTTCAAGAACTAAGCCTGCAAAATCTGACTGGGATCAAATGGAGTTCATTAACACATCTAAAGAATATGAGGCTGGGCTCAGTGGCTCATGCCTGTAATCCCAGCATTTTGGGAGGCCGAGGCGGGCAAATCAAGAGGTCAGGAGTTCAAGATCAGCCTGCCCAACATGGTGAAACCCCATCTCTACTAAAAATACAAAAAATTAATTGGTCATCGTGGTGGGAGCCTGGAATTTCAGCTACTCTGGAGGTTGAGGTGGGAGAATCACTTGAACCCGGGAGGCAGAGGTTGCAGTGAGCTGAGATCGTCCCACTGCACTCCAGCCCGGGGGATGGGTGAGACTCCAGCTTGGAAAAAAAAAAAGACATAATATGTTGATACAAAGTATGCCTGGTAAGTTATGGAAGATTTAAAAAGAGAGTCAGAAAGTTACATGTAAGCTACTTATCAAAGCATTTTGAACAGGCCTAGCCAGACCCAGAAAACTGTAGTCCATTGTCAAGATCTTTCTTTTTGTGGCAATGAAAACAACAAGCTAATTTAGCCTGTCGCCAAGAAACACTAAAGTTCATCAAGCTAACAGTATGATCTCATGCCACCCTGGAAAGTCTTCTGATTATAATGAGCTCCCCATATGGGAAGACCTATAGGGAGAGAATGTGCTGGTGCTGAGGACTTGAGTATTCTGATTCCTAAGACAGAGCTTTCACTATAAATAAGTAAACTTGCATTCTATGTTTGTATGTCAACCATAAGCTCAACTAATATGAACCTGCATCTTAGAAACAGATGATTCTCAGTTGCTTCACACAGTTAGGCTTCCAAGTCTGTAAACATAAGCACCTCAATAACTCTCTAAGGTAATGCCACTGAAGCATGTGGGGAAAAGAGCTGCCAACTGAAAGGTATCTTTGGTGGTGGGGGGGTCTAGGGTGCAGGAGAAGATAGCATGGCATGTTGTTTGAATAAGTGAAGCACTTCTTAATGAAATTTCTAAATTCCCAATCAATTCATTTGTCAGGTCCATTTGGCTCCTGACCCACCTGACTTCATACAGGAAAGGCCATTTGAGTTTTCTATGGTGGTAACACCTACTCACTATCACTATCACAGGCACATGTTTGACCTCTCTGACATCAGTATCTTCTGAAATGAAATATAAACTTATCATATTCATAGATATAACAAAAATATATTCCTACTTGAGGGTTACTCCTTCAACAGGGTCAGTTTTTTCTTTTGTCACCTGATACCAACTCTCTCACCTTTCAACAAAACTCTATATAGGATTGTATTAGTCCGTTTTCATGCTGCTGATAAAGATATACCAAGACTGGGTAATTTATAAAGAAAAAGAGGTTTAATGGACTCACATTTCCACGTGGCTGGGGAGGCCTCGCAATCAGGGTGGAAGGTGAAAGGCACGTTTTACATGGCAGCAGGCAAGAGAAAATGAGAACCAAGTGAAAGGGGCTTCCCCTTATAAAACCATCAGCTCTTGTGAGACTTATCCACTACCACGGGAGCAGTATGGGGGAAACAGCCCCCCATGATTCGATTATCTCCTACTGGGTCCCTCCTACAACATGTGGGAATTATGGGAGCTACAATTCAAGATGAGATTTGGGTGGAGACACAGCCAAACCATATCAAGGATGTTCACACAGAAATAAACATCTTAAAGACAAAAATCTCCAAGCTGTGCTTACCTGCCTAGCTCATTCTAGGCATCAAAACACTGACTTTAGTAATCATACTTTGTACCCCATCCACTATCTGCATAAACGGTATCTATAGAACATTATGATTGTGACAAATAATTTAGATGGAAAGACTAGAACCATACACTATTATGACACTATAGATGACTATTATATCTATAAAAAACAGAGTTTATTATGTGATTATGGTAATAGAATATATTCTAAGTAAATATATGAGACTCAAATTATTTCCAAAGACCTGGTGATTACTCCCAAATTGCATGAGTAACAGCAATGTTCTGGAACAGCTGGATATTTCCAGTGTACTCCCCCAATTGCACTTGTCCCATGACCAGTTGCTGGAAGGTTAGAATATCGGCCACTTCTTCAAAAAGCTTATTAAAAAATTTTTGACTTACTAATATACCTGATCAAAATAACACTTTTCAGAAGAGACTATAGATCAGCAGATTTGTATGGAAGTCTTTGCCAATCTGCAAGAACCTGTATCTAAAACCTAAATACTTTCTACTCCTTTTTTTAAATTTTTCTATTTGACATTAAAGTTTTCTCTAGCTTGATCAACTCTCCTCTTTAGGATGACTTTCCTTTCTGCTATAAAGACACAGTGCTTGGCTGGGTGTGAGGTAAAAAGGTGAAAAGAGAAGGCTTTCCCTTAGTGGAGAGATCACGCACAGTCATATAAAGCAATTCTATCTAGAAAGAGAAATAAGCCAATGCCAAGTGATTTGTGACAGGTTAAATGCATCTGTAGCAGAAAAGACCATTTGGAATCAAGATGGTTCTTAAGATTTCTTAAAGAAAGAAAAGTTTGAATTGGGCCTGATAGGATGAACAGATTTTATATAAGCAAAAGACAAAGAGGAAAGAATAGCTGGGAAAAGGGTAGATTGAGAGGGGTGGTGGGAAAATGGTAGATGCCAGGCATGTTCAGGATATGGTGAAATACCAGAACAATCCTATTTGTTGGAATCTGTCTCATGAAGTCACTGAGTTTGTTTGTTGCTGTTATTGTTTTTTGAGACAGGGTCTTGCTCTGTCACCCAGGCTGGAGTGTAATGGCATGATCAAGGCTCACTGCAACCTCTGCCTCCAAGATTCAAGTGATTCTCCTGCCTCAGCCCCTTGAGTAGCTGGGATTACAGGCATGCATCACCACACCCAGCGAATTTTTATATTTTTAGTAGAGACAAGGTTTTGCCATGTTGGCCAGCCATGTCTAGAACTCTTGACCTCAGTGATCTGCCCACCTTGGCCTCTCAAAGTTCTGGGATTACGGGCATGAGCAACCATGTCCAGCCCAAAGTCACTGCCAACCCTAACACAGACTCAGAATTTCCATGCCAAATGCATTCTGAGCAAGGTAGAGTTAGTAAGAGATTTTGACACAAATAGAACCCTTCCCTCCACTGATGGCTTCTCTGGGAAATATTTGCTGACAGAGAAATCCAGCCTCTCTTCCCAAGACTGTGTTCTCCTCCCTCTCCACTTCCTTTGTTATCTGGAAGAACATACTTCTTCCTCTTGCTATCCAAGTATCTTCCTGAAGGTCACTTCTCCTTTTGAGCTTCATGGGTCTACCATTTTGCTACCAGCTGCTAAGAAAATTGAATTTTTTCATCTATATTATTCCATTAGTTAAGCAGGAAGAGAGTCTGCTTAGGAGAACCATGAGAAGTCAAAGTGGAAAGTCTGATTTCAGCCAAAAGGAGGAGGGTTCTTAGAGTTTAAACACTTCTGAGGACCACTTAATAAGTCATAAGCAAAGGAGTGATATTATAAAGAGGGTTATGTGAACATCCAGGTGCCAAGGTCAGCTTCCTGGGCTTGTGACCTACATAGTCACACAGGGCCCTGGGCTCAGAAGAGCCCTACACATGGTTCAATGCTCTTATCTCACCACCTTGAAATTCTTAATATTATTTGAACAAGGCATCCTGCATCTTTATTTTGCAATAGGTCCCTCAAATTACGTAACTGATCCCACAGGGGCAGACTGGTACTTAGCTCCTAGCAAAACACATGGTACAATCATGTTTAAAAATAAATTTTGAAGAGAAAATTGAAAACGGAAGATATCAGAATCCAGAGGCTTCTTGCAGATGTCCCCGTATTAGGTGAAGCCATGCAGAGTAGTAATCAAAGTATAAGAGTAAGAATCAGAAGATGTGGCTTCTAAACCAAAATTTCTCTATGACCAATGTCAATTTTCTGAGGTTTGCTTTCCTTACAGTTAAAGAAGTCCTCACTGGCGACTTATCTAATAATACTAGAGTATATTCTTCCAGAAGAAAAGACTAAGTGTGGGAGATATCACAAAAGATATAGACAGTCATTTGAAAACGTATGGTATTTGAGAAGTAAGGAAGCAAGGTCCACAGAAAAGCAGGGGGATGAATTTGTCCACAAGGAAATAAATAAAGATTGGTGACAGGACCAAATCCAGCCTATGGAGTAACTGGCCCAACCCAAAAGTGTCCAGCAGAAAAGAGGCACTGTCACTAGATGATTTCTTGAATCAAATGGTGTCTTCTTCAAACATTTAGCAAAAACTCCGGCTACAGTTTCTGGTCACATTTTACCAACTGCTTTCTCCCTTCATTCATAAGTCCAGAAGAATCTATTATTTGTGGTTTTGGCTCATTTACATTCAACTCACTAAAATATTACTTATGAAGAGACATTTAATGCTAAAGAAGATGTGTGAGTCTCTTTATAGACCATTTATCATCAGAAGTCAAGAAACAGCGTGGTGCTAAATTGGTAAACACAATAGATCTGCAGTCTAAACTTAACTTCAACTGGCCTTGAGGTTGGCAAAGGATCCATTTCTCCTTGAATCCTTGTTAATGTCCAAAATGCTTTGAGGGAAATAATAAATGTGAATATATGTTTGGCAAAAATTTATAGTAGAGTAGATATTGAATTTGGTCTGTGGATTGGAGCCATGTGTCCCATTAAACCATGCTGAATATCAACTTATGTTGTTCCTTCCCTGTCTTTGCTACTCACTTCAAAGCAAGTTTTCTGGCCATGTTAAATAACACCACCATTGATGGCAGAAACTCAAATGTAAACATATGGCTCCTACACTGACAGTTTAATCAGATCCTGATATCCCCCTATTTTGTTGGTCTCTAAATATATACTCACAACTAGAAATATATTGTTGAGACTACTGATTTTATTAGTATGTTTCATAGCTGTTTCAGAAATCACCACCAAGTGTTACCTGAAATATTTTATCACCAACAGAATTCATTACTGTTTCATATAATCTTAAATCAAACCTCAAAAGTGCAAGAGTACCTGTAGTCTATTAAACCCTCAATTAGGAAATGTCCCAAAGAATCAATTATTATTTTTTCTGTGCACCAGTGAAATCCCATTTTCAATTTGAAAAAAAAAACAAACCTCTGTGTTCAATCCAGACCTTCAGTTCAATATTAAATATGGGGCCATCTGTGTACCATTTATTATTTGCATATTTCTAATGAGCTAACTGCTTTACTCACTCATTTACGCCCATTTCTGTTCATTCTATTATTTATTTGATTTTAAAATATTATCTATTTTGGTACCATTTCCAAATGTTCTAATTAATTCTAGTTACTTCTACATGGTCAGTATTAAAATAAATGTAGATGTGATATTCAAGATCTGGATTAAAGAATGAAATTCAGCAGATTATTTTCTTCAAATTACACGTTCTTTTGTCCACCAATGCAAGAGACATTCTTCCTCCTCCGATATTATCCTTCCTCTTTTGCGGGTCATACGCGCTTAGCACCTCTAAACAAGTCAGATGCTACTTTGGTTTTCTTGACAACGTTATTGTTTGTGACAGTACTCTCTCGGAAATAAAATCAGGTTTGCTGACTCTCTCTCCTTTTCCAAATGACCAGTATAGTACTTAGAGGCTGAGAACAGACGAGCATGTCAACAAACAGGGTGTTTTCAGAGGAACCAAGATGCTTTCTAACCTCATCTTCTATCTCTGCCTAATCATTAATGCTTAAAATTATCTCAATAAAAGGAAAAGCCTTTACTCAACATTTAGATAAGGGTTTACATTCAACTACCACAGAAAGGAATATCACAGTGTCTGCAATTCACACTGCAAGATGATTAGATACTTTGCATGGTGCTGGCTTCTATCCTGTGGCATAAAATGCACCCACTGCAAAGGGGCTAAGTGGTGCTTTTGGTTCAGTAAGAAACATCTTCAACTCCCTCAAAGCTGCCCAGTTTTACCTAAATTCAGCCCTCAAAATAAACATAAAATTCAGTTTGTCCCAAAATAAATGGATATGGTGCTGTGGTGTTTGCCCTGTAAGACAGAGCTCTGAGCCTGTTCATCACACGCATGCTGCATCAGCACAATTGTGCCCCAGGCACAACCGACTTTATCATGGAAATTGCCAGATTCATCAAGCTCATCACACGCCACAAACTGGAAAGAATATTCTCTATGCTTAGTTCTGTATTCTCACGCCCAAAAGCACAACAATATGACTCAGTGTTCTGTGCACTACTGTTAAGTGTGAAGCCATAAACAAAACCTTAGTGAAGCAGAAAAAACAGATGGCCTTTAATCCCAGCTTTGAGAGCCAGTAGAATGTTGATCTCCAGAGAGGGGAATGTGTATGCCAGGAGTGCACAAATCAATTTACAGGACTGGAGAGAAAACACCAGAACTTCTATTTTTATATGTATTTTAGCCTTTTAAAACTCTATTAGCTGTGTTTTCAATGTACACAGTAATGCATGTAATTTATAAATATATGTATAACTATCTATAGTTATAGTTGTTGTAATGCATATAGATAATTTATAAATATATAACTATATGTAGTTATATATGTATATATATGAAAATATATATAAATACAAATATTTATATATATAAATAGATATTATATAATATATTATTATATTATAGACCCCACCATGCAAGTCTCCTCATGATACTCCCCTGTTGTTATATATTTATATAGTTGTTATAATGCATGTAGATATATATATAAATATATAACTATATGTAATATATAAACATATAATGCATGTAGGTAGATATATAAATATATAACTAGTTATATATTTATATAGTTGTTATAATGCATGTAGAAAATTTATAAATATATAACTATATGTAATTATAGTTGTTATAATGCATGCAATTTATAAATATATATAACTATGTGCAGTTATAGTTAGCAAACTATACAGCTGATGGATCAAATCTGGCCTGCCACCTATAGTTATAACAACTATAACTACATATAGTTATGTGTTACACACATAACATATACATATAAGACTATAAATATGTATGCTGGCAAGATTTTAGGACCCATACCTTATAGAATAAGACTTTGATATAAGGATAGAAATCTTCCAAGAGGGCTTAAACCCCAATTCTTTTCCTATCAACATTAAAATCATTTACAAACCCTTCCCACCACAATTTCTGAAGATATTTATATATACCTGGGGAGATATAGTCTGCATTAATTGCTGTTTTTAGAGCAATTCTCAGGGGTAAATATTTCACATTAAGGAAGAATAACACTCCAAGGTTTCCACTGAATTTTGAGTTGAAAAATAAAAACAAAAATGGGTCATGTCAGTATAGAAGCAGTTCATGGACAACTTTGTAAATAAGGAAGAGACCTTGAAACCGGGTAAGGGGAGAAAACAACCCTTATGTCATAACCAGAGAAGAAATATATTGCTATCAACATAAGTAATACTGCCAGGAAACGACTAGACTAGTTTAAGACAAAGACATGACCAGAGTATACCAGCAGATGATTCAAACAAGCAAAACAAATGAAAAAGAACTGAGGCCAAAATCAATACAAAAATTGTAAGCTAGCCATTCATTTCAGGGATACTTCATGCTGACATAATAATATTGTTAGTGAGATGCAACTCACGTCAGAGTTTGCCCTGACACTCTTTATGGGGTCCATATTGGTGTGGTTAGGGCCATCATCTGCATCTCATTTTCTAGTGAGTCTCAGTTGTTATAAAAAAAAAATGTTGACTAATTTAGAAGAAATTTCAAGTGCAATTTAAAAGACACTTCAACCAGTTGGCCCCAAGTGATATTTGAAGTCACGTTCTTGTATGGACAAGGTGAGTGGCACTTTTGATGAATAACTGCTGAAAATGGCCCATTAATATGTGATTTGACTCACTTCTTGGAGAACATTCACATAATTTGATGAAATATGATTTTAAAAATGAATGTTGTGCCACTCTGTCATTCTTTACCCTGTGATGCTATGGTAGTGTACATATTATTTATTTTTGTCATATTTGGGCCACACTTATCATTTAAGTCATTTTCATCATTTCATCATTTCTTTATCATTTAAACCAGGGGTTAGCAAACTATACAGCTCATGGACCAAATCTGGTCTGCCACCTAATTTTGTATGGCCCTTGAGCTAAGAATGTTTCTATATATTTTTAAATGGTTGGAAAAAAATCCAAAGAATAAATCATATGTTGTGATACATGAAAGTTATATGAAATTCAAACTTTATTGTTCATTAATAAAGTTCCATTGAAATACAATCTTGCCCACTCTTACACATTCTCTACGGCTGCTTTCATGCGACAACACAAAGTTGTAATGCAGCTGGATGGCACCCAACACCAAAAATATTTACTATTTGGACCTTTTCAGAAGTTTCCTGATCCCTGATCTAAATGGACCAAAATCTGGGATTGCCATTTCTCACTTTTAAGATCAGACTACACTTGCCTTTTTAAAATCTATTTTATTTTCATAATTTTTCAAAGGAGATAAATTTGGAGTGGTTTCACTGTGATTAGGCAGGAAAAGAAAGACAGATTTATCTTATGTATCTAGAACTATTCTCATTGTCTGCATGGATCATTTGTTCTATTGCCTGTCTTTACCTTAATTAATTTTCACAGGTAATTAAGGCTGCTAATCCATTTCACAATTGTACCACCCTCTCCAGGGCTTTCTCAGAACAGATACAGCCACAGTTGAATCTGAGCCAGACCTGCTCATTTAAGTCTTATCAAAATGAGCTTAAGGACATGATAAAATGGAATTAGATTGGCAGAGGAGACATTTTGTGCCCACTCTGAATGCTGACACCTCCCCTTTCCTGAATAGTATCCGCCTAATGGCTTTCTCCATGGTAGGTCTAGATGGAGGGCACTTTCAGAAACATGACTAGTAGGAAGTTATTCCAGAAACATGGCTCTTCGCATTCAACAGGGTCTCATGGGACAGCTACTACACAGCACTTTTAACTCTTAAAAAAATCACAAAGGTGATAAAATGACAATAAAAAGCATGAGAAGTGATAGGACAAGTAGTTAGAACAGGCTTTGGATTTGAGCCTCTTCTCTTTCTTCTGATTTTTCTTCCATCTTTGCTTTCTCTCTTCCTGGAATCCCCTCTTCTCTTTCTTTCCTGGCTTATTGTTACTTCAAGTCTAAGCTTACATCATTACCATAATTATGTATTTTCTCTGTTATTCCAAGGCAATTTGCATAATACCTTTATTAAAACACTTGTCCCATTGTGTTACATTGAGTTTTTGTGTTTTTTTAAACATATGTGCATGTTTAGACAGATAACTAGCTTTCTGGAGGAAGAACCCATGTTCTTTGCATCTTTAGTGTTCAGCCCCAGCCCAGTATCCAGGGCATAGTAAGTATTCAATAAAAATAAGTTAAAGTGAACTCACTTCTCTCTGTTTTACCATTTAAATTGTCTTTAAAAAGTCAATTACTTCTCATTTTCATTCCCACTAGTAGCATAGTGATTGTGACTTTATTCAAAACAAATATTTGGCCATAAAACACAAAAATAAACTTACCTATGTCAATTGCATAATGTATCACTCAAAAATTAAAATGTTGCTTGTAGTACCATAGTGGTTAATTTTAAGAGCTGAAATCCCTCCCTTTCTCTCTCTCCCCTAATAAATACGTAGGAAAGTTGAAGAGACATCCATAGCCCATGGCTTCCCACCATACAAGCCTCCTCATGATACGCCCCAGTTCTTCTTAGGGGCCTGTCTTTCTCCTGTGTTGAACAGTTCTTTTTTTGTTTGTTGGTGTTTTTTTTTTGATTGGAAACGGAATTTCACTCTTGTTGCCCAGACTGGAGTGCAATGGTGCAATCTCAGTTCACTGCAACCTCTGCCTCCCAGATTCAAGCGATTCTCCTGCCTTGGCCTCCCCAGTAGTTAGGATTACAGGCACCCGCCAACACGCCCAGCTAATTTTTGTATTTTTAGTAAAGACACGGTTTTACCATGTTGGCTAGGCTGGTCTCAAACTCCTGACCTCAGGTGATCCACAAGCCTCAGCCTCCCAAAGTGCTGGGATTACAGGTGTGAGCCACCATGCCCAGCCCTGTGTTGTACAGTTCTGGGGAGAAGTTGTGCCTGAGCCATCCCAGAAGCCAAAAAGGCTGACCCTCTCTCCTAGGCCCCTGCAGCCAGGAGAAGCTGAGCAAACCCCTCTTCTGGGCCCTTGACTCTCCCAGAAGCAGCAAAGGATGTAGGGACCTGATGAGAGTTCTCTCCTCAGGGACAGTGCTGCAGTCCAGGCTGCTCCTGCTGGCGACTCCCAGCACAGTTCCTGAGCCCAGGCTTCTGGCTTCCCCTGGCATCTGCTCACTTTCCAGACCCAGACCTCCAGCCTGGCTCTGATTCTCCAGCTTTATTGTTCTAATCAATTCCTTTCTGTCTAAGATGACAAGTGTTGTTTTTTCTATCTTACAAACAAAATCCTGGCTGATAAAGTTTGGACCAGACAAGATGCTGAGGCTAAGCTCAAATTTAGCTGAATCTGGAAAAAATTACCAGTGTACTTATTGAATAATTATCATCATCAGTATCAGTGTTGTTGTTATTATTTTCACTGTTGACACACAGTGATCCTTCACCTTGTGGTATTTAATCCTCACACAACCCCATGAGGTGAGTCAGATACCATCATCCTCAAGCTGTGGACGAGAAAATGGAGGCAGAGAGAGGATGAATCAGGGATGTGTCGCCACGTGTCTGCATAAGTGGTGGATCTTAGCTCCAGACGTAGGCAGTCTGTCTTTCTATTCTTCACTCTCCAAATTAATAACAATACTGGTGTAATCATTCTTATTAACAACATAATACCTAATATTTGTGTGCTTGCTATATACCAAGCACTGATCATTTATGATTCACAATTTTGTATACCTCATAAAGTGCCTTACAAACTTATGATGTATAGTCCTTACTTTACAGATAAGAAAACCGAATGGTACATGCACACCATGGAATACTATGCAGCCATAAAAATGAAGAAAATCATGTTCTTTGCAGCAACATGGATGCAGCTAGAGGCCATTATCCTAAGTGAATTTATGCAGGAATAGAAACCCAAACACTGCACAGGAGCTAAATAACCATTGAGTACATATGGAGATAAAAATGAGAACAATGGACACTGGGAAATACCAGAGCAGGTAGAGTGGGAGAGAGGAAGTGATAAAAAACTACCTATTAGATACTCTGCTCATTACCTGGGTGACAAGAATATTCATACACTAAAACCCAGTGACACATAATTTACTCATGTAACAAAGCTGCACATGTACCCCCAGAAACTAAAATACAAGGTGAAAAACAAATAAATAAATAAAAGCTTAATTAAAAAAAAAAGTAAAAGGAAACTGAAAAATGACATTAAATGACTGGCCCCATATCTGACAGCTAGTCATCATAGGACTGAAATGTGAAAGCCCGCCCTCCCGAGCCGCACACTCCCCACTCTCTGCTGTGGCCTCTTTGATGACAGCTGTGAGATTACAAGTGATTTGAGCTCTAAGTCTATCTCTTGTGTCAACCGCTGTGTGACTTTCATTGTGACTTAGTGTGTTCATCTATAAGATGGTAATAATATTAACAGACACGTAACATAACCTAGGAGGCTTTTATGAGACAAAATGAGACCTAATTTCAAAGTGCTTTGAAAACTGCTGGTCATGTGAGCAGTCAGTTTTAAATTTTTTCACCTGTATTTTCTCAAATGTGGAAAGCTTTGCCAGGCTATTGACTGTCTTCAGGATGGGGTGCCTAAAAGCAATGTGTACAAGGAGGGGACCCATTTATTGAACATCACTGAGTGTATTTTAGACAGCTAGACCACCGGTTACCTTTCCCCCAACACGTCTGTAATGTGTTTCCACAGTGTGCTTCCAAATGCAAACCCCAAAGAGTAACAAGAGGTACATAAGGTAGGTTGAGATTAGGCATTCTCAACTGGGGGTGACTTTGCCTCACAGGGAACATCTGTCAATATCTGGAACGTTTTTGGTTGTTACAACTAAGGCAGTATGAGTGGCTTTTAGCAGCAAGGGGCTAGGGAAGCTGCTAATTATTCTAGAATGCAACAGATAGCCATTCCCACAAAGAATTATCCAGCCCAAAATGGCAAGAGTGCTGAGGCTGAGAAACCCGGGTTGAGCCCTTGCGTCACTGTTATCTAGAACTTTGTTCTGAAAGAGGCTTTTGGCTGAGAGCAGTACATTTCTGTTGGGCTTTGTGCTTTTTCCTGAAACAGCATCTGGAGAGTTGAGAGGACTCAGATCTGCTTAGGCCATGTGTGGATAATTGGGAATCACCCAACATAATTGCTTTTATTCAAGGCTTCTTGCCAAGTGACCAGATATAAATGCAGCAGATGAATCACTCCATACATGATATCAAATTTCAATTACCCAAAATTGAAAGGAAAGTCAAAGGGGAAAATTATTGTTACTTTATCAAGCATCAGAACAAACACCAAAACATTTCATAACTCCGAGACGGAGGGGGAAAGTAAGATAAAAAGACAGGAAGGAATACAGTTTCTACTTTTAGTCCTAAAAAGCAAATTATAGGACATTTAAGCTCAATCAAAAACAAGGTTCCCCTCTCAGCCCAAAAGCAGCCTTCTTTATTCAGACTTCCAATTTATTCTCCAGTACATAAATTCCAAAAGGCCAATTTTATGACACTAGATCTAAGAGATTGGGCATCACATCAGTTTCCTATTTTCTGCCCTGGCATACAATATATAACTGGTGCTGGAGGTACCTATGATTTCACTGTTCTCTGGTTCTGAGCCTCAGTTTCACCCTCCTCATTCCCAATGACAGAGTTGGTCCCAAGGCCTCTTTCAGCCCTAAACTGCCTTGATGCTATGTTAATACCTTCAACTATTTATACCATCAGCTGGTACCACCTAAGGCTGAGCTCTCATAGAAATCTGAATACAGATAGAATGAGCTCACAGTTCACTTAGGTGCACATATCTCCACTGGAAACAAACCAGGATAAAATAATTCTTTTAGTGCCTTAAGATCCGTAACTTTATTATGTGTCAAGGTAAATATCAGCGTAATTTAAAAGCTATATCAAAGATAAAAGTTACCAAAGTAACTTTCTTTTTATCCTTCTATATGGTAATAGATTTTATACCTATAAAATGGGTTGAGTGAAATAGTCTGAAAACCTCCTTGAAAGGAAAACATATTCTCTTGAAAAAATTAAATACTAACACTAACAAAATTCATAGTAAGAAAAATACAGTAAAATGCAACAATTTCAAACATTACTTGCTTTAAAATAAGACTGCAAAATAAGACCATTTCTTGTATATATAAGAAGAGAAGACCATTTTATATATATAATATGGCCTATATATATATGTCTATTCATAAATATAGATAGATAGAATATATATATGACCATTTCATAAATTTTACATTTTTTTCAAGAATATATATATGACCACTTCATACACACACACACACACACACACACACACACACCAATCTGCCAGCTTTATCAGTAGATATTAGCTGTCTACTAACTACCTCCCAGCTCTGTGGAATTGTTTTGTGTAATGATACGGTGTTTAGGAATACGGGCTCTGCATCCAGACTGTCCAAATTCTTTCAGGCCCAGCTCTGCCATCTCTTAGCTATGTGATCTTAGACATTCCTTAGTCTTCTGCATCTTAGTTCTTCTGAAAAGTGGAGATGGTAATAGTAACTCATAAGGTTGTCGTGAGACTCTAATGAGTTCATTTATGAAAGTGCTTAGGAAAATGCCGGACATGTCGCCCTTAAGCACTGCATTCAATCACCATTGCTATTCTCATTATGATGATTGGCATTCACACTGGCATCACTCTTTTCCATTCAGAACATCTCATCTCCATGCAGACCTTTGCCTCTGCTACTGATACACCTCATAACATCATGCTCTTTGAACACTCGTGTTTATGCCCAGTAATTGCTATAGGAATCCCTATCCCCAGTCTGGGAATGGGACATTTTCTGTGTTGGTTTCAATCTCTTTAACTCCTTATATTAAAGCAAAATCTTTAATACGCTGTGCTGGAGGGAAAAGGCCATGCATGGTTAGAGAGCAAGAGAGCAGAGAAGATAACTTGTGACTGCTGTACATGACCAGACCCCTCCCATCTTTCATGGACACCACTCTTTCCTCTCTCTCTCTCTCTCTCTCCTCTCTCTTTCTTTCCCTCTTTCTCTCTCTTTCTCTTTTTTTCCTCTCTCTCTCTCTCTCTTTTACACCTGGCAGCCACCTCCACTTGAACAAAGCCATGTCATTGTTCCCATGCCAAACATCCTCTTTCCTGGGTCCACTTAAAGTCTTCATGCTTAAAGTCTAGAAGCAAATCACCCCAGAGTGAGGAAACATTTTTTATACTACTCCTGTCGATGTCCTTCTCCCAAATCTGCCTTTCAAGAAGATTAAGGACAAAAACACCTGGTGTTCAGGGGAAGTCCAATAGTGGAATTGTCTAACCTTATTGTCTCAAAAATGCAAGTATATTTCCTGTTAAAACTCTCACTTCCCAAACTTAGGAACAGGAACAGAAGAGATTCAGATAAAACTGGTTTGGAGGAAAGGTATACATCAATTTCCAAACTCTTACTACTTGGTATCTAAAATCTGGGCCCCGAATAGCTGGATCAGAATACTCCCTGCTGTCTCAATTACTATTGGAATCCTCACTACACCAATTTAGAAACTAAATAGATTTGAATAGCAGGGAATAAATGTATATAAGAGAGTTCAAAGTTGGTGTATTTCCTAGAATCTGGATTTTTCTCTTTTCTGTAGTCTCCTCATTAAGGTAGAAGTGAAGAAATACAAATTTATTTCACAAAGCTGGCACACTCCAATATCAAAATCCGGAAAAGAGAGCATACTAAAAAATGGGGGAGAGAAATATGAAAAAAATAGGATAGTTAGGCAAGCATAATTTTTTAATGCTATTTCCCTGCAAATAAAAAGCTAAAGATAATCAAATATGATATCTCATATTATATGCTTCTATTCTTCCAAAAGTTATTTCTTTCATCTTGTAAGAGGATAAAGATTACAGACTCATCATAACATCTGAGACCAAAATATTCTTAATTAAAAATCTCTCTTTATCTAATTTTATTTTTCAGATTATATCTTTAATCAGGCTCTTTCAAAATTAAGATTTGGATTGATGCATTGTTTTGATTTTTTTCCGTATAATTACAAAAATGCATTGATCTACAAGTAAATGTGGAAAAGCCCCTTGTATCTGAGACTAGCAAAAATCCATACCACTTAAATAATTGTTTAAATAATGTTTTTCAAAGATTAAATAATAGAACAAAGGTGTATCCAAGTGTGCATTGGCCCTGGGGCAAGCATAATTAGTAGTGCCAGTGGCAGAAATCATGGCCACTACAAACCCTCTGCTCTCCCTGAGCCAACTGACTCTTAGGACTCTGCCCCCTGAGCGAGTGGGTGGGGCATGCATAATTAGTACTACTGGCAGAAACCATGGCCACTGCAAACCCTCTGCTCTCCCCTGAGCCGAGTGACACTTAAGAATCCGCCCCTTGAGCAAGTGGGTGGGGCATGCATAATTAATACTACTTGCAGAAATCATGGCCACTGCAAACCGTCTGCTCTACCCTGAGCCAAGTGACCCTTAGGACTCCGACCCTTGCGGGAGTGGGTGGATTGGCCAGCTTAGAGATAGTGAGTCAGATGGGAAATCAGGATTCAGATCCCTGGGAAGGAGTGCAAAACATGTAGAACAGATGCCCATACAGACGGAGGAATAGGGGACAGCCAGATACCAACGTATTTAAAGGGCTTTGAGGTTTATTGGACCCAAGAAGCTACCTGGAAACTTATTGGTAAGGAGCAACCCAATAAAAGCCAGAGACCCGTCTTCCCATAAACAAGTCATGTCACCTGCACAACCCTCACTCTTTTACTTCACTTTCAAATATGAAGTAATAAATTGGAGTAGATGAACTGTAAATCTCTTTTTGGTTCTAAAATTTAATTATTATATACAAATCACCTCCTTTTACTCATTTGCACTTGAAAACTATCAACTATATTGGCTCATAAAGGGAAGGGTCGAAACACAAAGATTAAAAATCATCTCTAATGAGCTTTGACTGTCACGATGTGGAGAGTTTATGGCAGTAACTTCATATTATGTTCTGATTGTGCTGTTTTTTAAATAAATAATTTTAATTTGGTGTTTAATTTTAAAAGATAGAAGGTGACCCAGAGAGAAAGCAGTAAGAGAAACTAAAAAGAATAAACAAACCTGTGTTTGTATCACAACCATCTCATGGGGCATTACAGAGATCCGTAAATTATGAGCTGCATTCTCTGCAGAGTTATTGACCTTCCGTTGTCCATTCTCTATTGATTAAAAAAAAAATTCCAAGAACAGAAAAGCAAACACCGCATGTTCTCACTCATAGGCGGGTGTTGAACAATGAGAACACATGGACACAGGGAGGGGAGCATCACACACTGGGATCTGTTGGGGGGGACTCGGGAAGGGACTGTGGGGGGTAGGGAGTTCGGGAGGGATAACATGGGGAGAAATGCCAGATATAGTTGATGGGGATGGAGGCAGCAAACCACATTGCCATATATGTACCTATGCAACAATCCTGCATGTTCTTCACATGTACCCCAGAACCTAAAGTGCAATAAAATATATATTTAAAAAAAAGAACTGTTAAAAAAAATCATTCAATTGTGAGTGAGCCATTGTTTTTGGAAGCATCCTGCCTTTACCCCTGTATTAGCAGAAAGAGGAAATAAAGAAAATTGATAAAAAGCTTTGTATAAAAAGCAACATATAATATTTTCTACTTTCCACTATTTCATTCTAATGATATAGTTTCAAGATCATAAAGTAAAGGCAAAAATAACATCAACATAGGTAGAAGAAAACCGTAGAATCAGATGCATTTATTTGAATTTGACTTATTATTTAACCAATATTTTATTCGTCTAGCTATCTTCTATCCTGAGGTTATAGAACTTATTTACATTTGCACCATTTAAAGAACAAAGGATAGTTTTTCCTCTTTCATAATGGTGCCTGTAGAATTATATTTTCCCTGAGTCTCAATTTGATACAAATTATTCAACGCAATTTAGACTGTACCAACTGTTGGTTTTTATTGGCCATATTCAAGCTAGTCTAGTCGTGTAGAACCTGGGCTCCTTCAGGTACTTCACAGTAAAAAGGAAATTCATCCTATTCCTACCTTTTGAGTGGAAATTTGCATATTACTGCTTCAACTACTTTGACACTGCACTTTCTGTTATTTAAACTTATATCATTTGGCACTTGGCGTTCTCCTAAGCTGGCTGACTGATCTCCATTACTTCATTTTTATGAATGTCAGAATATCATTTTTTAAAGGAAATCTCACTTTTATTACCTGGTGCCAACAAATGAAGTGGTTGCAAATGTGTTATATGCAAGCTATACGTGCCAATAAAATTTATTTTCTGGAAGGAATGAAAGCACGCATAATAAGTCATTTCATCTTTACTGATCTTAGAGCATGAGCAGCATACTTAAGCAAGAGGAGAGAAGATTGTAAGGCCGGTTGTTTCCTGGAAACTCATAGTGCTCCCCAGCAAAACAGGCTGTAAGCCAAAAAGGGGAGAGCTCTGGAAAGACAAGTATATTTCAACCAAAAAATTTTCTTCCATTCTTTTTCCAGTGGCTTAATTCCTTGACTAACAAGTGCTTCTTTAGATGTTCTTTAGTGTTACGATAGCATTGATTTTGAAGAAACTACAAGCAAATGTTCAGATTTTCACATAAGTCTGCAAAATTTCATTTGATTTCATCCCTAAATAAATGTCTACTATGTATATTTAGATTGTGCTTAACGTTTTCTAACGTATCCTTCCCATAGGTTTGGGGATCTATTTTTCATCCTCTGTTTGACCTCCCTTTAAGCACTAGGGCTTTTCCACAAATAACCACTTTTGTAAGCAGTGAGTGCTTCTTTTAATCACTGCAACAGATCTTTCTTTCAAAATACCCTTCTCTGACATTGCTCCCAGAAAAAAAGGGGTCATGGTAGATGAAGCATAAAAAGGGAAAACTCTTTTGAAAATGCTTCAAACACTAAATACCTTTTAGAAGTTATAGCTAAAGGTAAAGAAAAATAATTAGAGATATACCTCATCATATTCTCCAGTTATCTTTCTCCTAATTAGCAAAGTCTTCCCTTTCTGGTGCTACTGAAGGAGAAAATTTCATTAAGAATTTGTTGCCACAGCAAACACACTGGTGGGTACTGACGGAGGCATTTATGAATATCAAATTATTTTATTGGTAGACATTGCTGGTCACCAACAGAGTCAGATGAGGGCTATTGGGGTTTTCTCCAACATGCTACAACCACAGGAAGGTTTACAATAAAAGAACAAATTCAAGAATGGAATTCAGCCATCCACTCAAAAAGGCACAAAATACTTCTATGGACAGTCATATACCTGTTTTGAAGACCAAGTCGAGTCTTTATTTTGAGTGTGGAGCAGGCAGACTCTACTTTGCCTAATAGGTTCTTTTGAAGCAAATAAGACAATATTTTAGCAGTGAAATTCAGCTAACAGGTAGTCAGAATTAAACAACAAAATCCATGTACTTGTCTACAGAACTAATCCAAATCCTAGTCTATAGCATTATACAGAGAACGTATTAAGCTTGTGAGAGTCTTACGCCCTGCTCACACAAGGCGGATCACAGTTGCAGAATATTTCCAGCCAAATCATATTTCTTAAATGAGAGTTATTTCACCAACATCTGCTATGCAAAATTTGTAACCTTCTAGGATTGATCAGAGACAGTTAGCTGGTACCCTTTTAGGAGCCACCTCTGGAGATTTCCTGGGCTTTAATTAGGTTTTCAAATGTTAACCAAACACTTCTAAGGTGTATATTCCTGATTAGAGCACTACACATGTTCATTAACTGCTCCTAGGGCATACAGTATACTTTCTGTGTGTGTTTGTGGCGGGGAGTGTGTGTGCATTCAACTGATTATGCCAAAGTACTTCAAAACACATCACAATCAAGATAGCCATTTTCAAAGATACGGCTGGTAAGATGTGAATTAAAGGTCACTGAATCAGTCCCCTTTCCTCAAAAAATTCACCACTCCAGTTATTGTAAATGCACATAGGAATAACCAATAAACATTTCTTTAATTGAATTGAATTGACCCAGAAAGAGCAGGATCTTCTCACACTCCTGTAGCCTCCAACTCCAGAGCAGCCAGCACCACAGTGGAGCCTGATTTCATGTGAAAGTACATCACTACCAAGGCCCCAGAACCCCAAAGTCAGATTCGTATAGGAGTTAAATTACCCCTGCGGGGACTGTGAAGGCGGCCCTTATCCCAAGACTCCAACTTCCTTTTAAATAAGATTTCAGTTTTAGAAAAGCCATTAAATACTTTAGGATCATAAGCCTTCACGTGCTATATATTTTATCTGCTTTATTTTTTTTTAATCTGCTCCTTAGAGGAGAAGAAGGTTTTGAAAATGGCCAGAGTTCTGCTCAGAATAAGAAAAATATATATGGTTTTTGAAGAGAGAAAAATGATTCGCATTTGATAGCTGCTGTTGTTAAGGATGTCCAGGAATCTGGAACAACTTCCCTCCTATGCTCGTTGACTTTTACTGCTGGCAGACAATAGCAAAAGGTAGCATGTCCTTAGCGTTTAGCTTGGTGGGACATCTCTGCTCGGCTCCCAAACTTCCCAACTGCTGGGAAGCCTGCCAATCCCAGGTCTAATCTATCTCACAACTAACCTCCTCTTATCTGGCGATCTATTTCTCATACCTAAATACTGAGAATGGCCACAGTTACAGACAGAATCTTCTTTAGTTCTCATATCCGGAATTCACTCCATCCTCTTGGTACTTAGCAGCCAAAGCAATTCAATCTCAAATCAACATTCCCAGTGCATGAAGCTTAGATATGAGCCAAGGGACACTCAACGGTGCGAGGCAAACCTTTAACCACACCACTGGCCTGTACTGCCATGAGCTTCTTTCAAATCTTGCTTGAAAAGATCACCTTTAACACCTACTTCAAGTCAGCTAAGTCTCCATGAATAACACTAGCATTAAATAACAACATTGAAGTAAAATTTTTTGTGCATGTTTCTCTCCCACAATCATGCAGACCCTTTAAAGCCAAAAGATTCATAATTGTATTCTTAGCACCTATCATTGTGCCTGGCAGGTTGCCAGAATTTTGGGATACAGGGGTCTTTAAATATTGTGTGCTGATTTTTCTCTGTGCAAGGTAAGTTATCAGTCCACCAAAGTTGCCCAGTAACTCCTCAGGCCCCAAGGATATGAAATTCAGGCTATGGATTCATCGAGAGCAGAAAAGAGTGACTTCTCCCCCATGATTTAAATATCAGAGGAGATGTACAGGACAGAGGCCTGGCTATTTCCCATATTCTGTTTTTAAGTAGCAAGTATAAGCCTACAAAGATTAGAAAGGATGTGAGTCTCCTTCCAGGCAGGGAAGATGCCTGGTAACTTGGGCAGCAGGGTCAGCCAGAGAAGGAATGTCAGCAACAGAGGCTTCCCCGTATTCACACCATGACTTGCACTGGTTCTCAAATTAAGAAAATTTAAAAGCAAAGGAAATAACCAATTTCAAAAACAAAAGAGAGGGTAGAAAATATGTTTTTAAAATGTAGGGTTTCCCTGACGTCAGCAGAAAGGGTAAATCACTGTGGTTAACATAAGGCAATTTTCCTGATTCTGCCACTATTTGAATACTGGATTAGTGAGTAGCCATCCAGTTAATTATACTATACATATTAAATATGATATGTGTAAGAGTAGATAGTTGGATAGACAGATGATCTGCCTTAACTTCAAAACAGTAGTGGGATCAGTATAATACTATGAACTAAAAAAGAAAAGCTGCTTGAAGTCAAGTAATTCCATACTGATGATCTCATGTGCGAGGAAGCAAACAACTTTGAATGTGACGTGGGCTTCGTTTCATATGTTGGCCTCATGTGGCTTCCCTTTCAGTTCTTAATTGTCAAAAAAAATTAGATGAAAACAGAAAAGTTGACCCATGGTAGCCTAACCTTTAGGTGCTCAAAGTCCAAAGAGAGAGAGAAATCACGATAACAAGAAAACGGAAAAAGAGGAGCACGCCCAATTGAAAGAAGCTATTTTGTTCAAAGACACAGAAGTTAGCCTATAAAGAAATTTACTGCTAAAAAAAAAAAAATCACCTCACATTCAAGGCGTTAACATGTTGAAGTGTATACATTGCAGCAATAATGAGAGCAAAAGATAAGACTTAGCCTTCCCCAAACAACTGCAATTCCACAAGGTGTAGGACTGTCAGATAAAACACAGGACCCACAGTTAAATTTCAATTTCAGGAAAACAATGATTTTTTTTAGTCCTAGTCTTTCCGAAATATTTCATGAGATATGCTTCTCCTAGAATGTGCTTTGTTGCTTGTCTAAAATTTAGACTTAACTGGATATCCTGAATTTTACTTGCTAAATCCAGCAATCCTACCTGGGTATCCATCATATCTGAATTTCTAAACACATGCAAAAGTATCATACAGCTTGTCATAAATCACACTCAAATGTCCATGCTCTGACAGCTGTTCAGATGCTAATACACCATTTTCTACCATTTGTAGCAAAAATTGAACCACAGTTGCTTCCTGTATTTTAAAGTGATGGTAACAAGGCACATTAGGAAAAAAAAAATCAGAATTCTTCTTCCCTCCAGTGCTTTTTTTTTGGGGGTGAAGGGTATGAACAGATACTTTTCAAAAGAAGACATTTATGCAGCCAACAAACACGAAAAAAAAAGCTCATCATCACTGGTCATTAGAAAAATGCAAATTGCAGTGAGATACCATCTCATGCCAGTTAGAATGGCGATCGTTAAAAGTCAGGAAACAACAAATGCTGGAGAGGTTGTGAAAAAATGGAATGCTTTTACACTGTTGATGGGACTGTAAATTAGTTCAACCATTCTGGCAGACAATGTGGCGATTCCTCAAGGATCTAGAACCAGAAATACTATTTGAGCCAGCAAGCCTATTACTGGGTATATATGCAAAGAATTATAAATCATTCTACTATAAAGATGCGTGCACACATATGTTTATTACAGCACTATTTACAATAGCAAAGACTTAGAACCAACCCAAATGCCCATCAATAATACACTGGATAAAGAAAATGTAGCACATATATACCACGGAATACTATGCAGCCATAAAAAAGAAAGCGTTCATGTCCTTTGCAGGGACATGGATGAAGATGGAAGCCATCATCCTCAGCAAACTAACACAGAAAAGGAAACCAAACACCACCTGTTCTCACTCATAAGTGGGTGTTGAACAATGAGAACACATGGACACAGAGAGGGGAACATCACACACCAGGGCCTGTCAGGGGGTGGAGGCAGGGGGAGGGAGAGCATTAGGACAAATACCTAATACATGCAGGGCTTAAAACCTAGAAGACGGGTTGATAGGTGCAGCAAACCACCATGGCACATGTATACCTATGTAACAAACCTGGATGTTCTTCACATGTATCCCAGAACTTAAAGTATAATAATAAATAAATAAATAAAATATTTAAAACTTTCTTACTGTTAAATATAAATATATGGAAATAAAACATTAGTTAAGCTACTATTGATTTGAAACAGAAACGTGGAGAATGTTATTTCTTTAAAAACAAATAAAAACAAAAAACAACTTCAACAATTTCTTTTCTGGGTATAGTCCCAAAGGAAATTAAGTCAACACCACATGGAGCTAAATCTGCATTCCCATGTCTATTCCAGCACTATTCCTGATAGCCAAAATACGGAAACAACCTAAGCCTCCATTGATCGGTGAATAATAAATTATAATGTATATATACTGTAATATTATTTAGCTTTAAAAAATAAAAACCTTGCCATTTGTCACATCTTGGATGAACCAGGAGGAGGACATTATTCTAAGTGAAATAACCCAGACACGGAAAGAAAAATACTGCACAATCTAATTTATATATAGAATCTAAAAAATGTCGAATACATAGAAGTAGAGAGCAGAATGGTAGTTGGCAGAGATGTGAAGGGGGTGGCATGTCAAAGGGTACAAATTTGTAGCTATGTAGGATGAATAAGTCTAGATATCTCATGTCCAGCATGAGTATAATTATAATATCGTACACTGCAAATTTCCTAGGAAAGTAGATTTTAGGTGCTTTCATCACAAAAAAATGGGTAACTATGTAAGATGATGATATGTTGATTTGCTTGACTGTAGTAACCATTTCACCATGTGTATCAAAACATTATGTTGTATACCTAAATATATACAATTTTATCTAAACATTAGTTGTACACTTAAATATATATATATACATATATATCATTTTAAAAGGAAATTAAAAACCTATTTATAATCACCCCACCATTAAGAAAAGAAAAAAAAAACTTACCAAGAGTAGTTTAAACAGTGCTTGCCTTCTTCTTATCTGATGATTTACAATATGGAGTATCTTTGCTATGTCTTGGTGCATTATCATAATCTTTTCTAAATTTGGATGGGCATTGAACATTTTATCCTTTATGATTCTAATGTCATGAAATATCTCCAAGAGTTCCTCTAATGTAAAGTTATTTTTGCCAGCATCACTTCCTCTGGGACATTGTCATCCTTTTCGTCACAACCACTTTCCTCATTTATGTCGGTGAGTTCTCAGCCACTAAGTTCCCCTGATTGCAGTGTCCACATGGTGGATAAACGGTGGAGATGGCCACATTTATATTCCTTCTAAAATTCCATTTACTTTTGATGCAAATTTTACTCTTTACCTTATCACTTTTTATTCTCCTCTGGACTTTCATCTTTGTCAGTCAGTTTCCACTTCCTATTATTTAGTTTTGCGAAATGTCATGTGGGTTTATCACTGAAGACGTGGAAGTAACACAACCACATGCTTAGCCCTTTTAACTGATGCATGGTGACCAATCACAAGCAGATTTCAAAAGAAGTGATGTGATTGGCCATTGATTATCTTTTATTTGCATAGTGATTCATGGACTAAAGAGCTAGCAGTGAACTGTGTACTTTATAGGATTATGCACAGTCAACATATTCTGGTAACTGAAGTTTGAGCCATATTGTGAGTGTCACTTAACTAGACTATGGTAATTGAAATTCATGCACATTGAAACTATGCAAAATGAAAACTGCCTATATTCTAATCTCTTGCTTAATACTTCTAGCATTAAAATAGAATTGACTGAATATACAACAAGTTACGTAATTGAATTTAGCAGATTTTTCTCCTATTACTATTCAAAACATATTTTATACAAAATATACCTTCTTGGTTCCTCATCTCTTTCCCTTTCCAAAATAATATTAATATTCTAATAAACTTATCCCTACTAATGTATCATAAAGAAAGAAAAAACCAGCTCCTGAGGCCCATTCTCTCTCCCTGATAGCATGAGCGTGGTATTGTATAACCCCTTAATAGCCATGCTGAGGTCAACACCATTCCAACATAGCATGCCTTTTTAAGATTAGAGCCCGGAAAAATTCAAACTGTGTTTCATAGCCTCCCATGAAGGAAGGATTCTGGGGATGTGAACTAACATCTACTAAGCAGATACAGCTGCTGAGACCTGGAAGATGAAAGTCAGCACCACGTGCTTCAAGCTCTTCTGTGGTCTTCTGTGATGGTGGTGGCAGAAGAGGTTTTTGAAGGTGCCATCCCTAGTTTTCTGGTTGTCAAGAAGCAGGTACAGTGGCAGCAGTGGATTCCACTGGAAGAGTCCCATGTCATAGTACAGGATACATGCTTGGTTATGTGACACTCCAGGAAATTACATAAACAGCCAATATCCCATAACAAATCCCTTTCTGCTGCAACTAGCTAGAGTGGAAATTATTATTTGCAGTGAACACCATGAGAGATAAAGGTGTTAATTTGTAGATTAGTTTCAATGATGCTCCATATCCAACCTCTTTCTTTCCTGTGTGTAGTTTTCTAAAAGATAAAAACAATTTAAATGAAAAATAAATTGTCTCAGATACTAAGTAAAAGTAGTTCAACCCAAATCCAATAAACCATGCATGTTCTCTCTTCAGCTCATCAAATTTCTTAAACTTAAATCAATAAGGCAGAAAATTCAGACACTGTTAAATTCAAATGTTTTGATTTTCCTGTGTGATTAAAACTTGGCTTCCTAAGCACCAAATTTCCAGTCCTTATGCCTGCCAAAGATAATTTTCTCCTAAAATTAGAACCCACATCTTCTATTAATCGCCATGCCTAACAAAGCAAGCAACACAAAACAAAGCAAGCAAAGGTTGCACAAAAAAAAAAAAAGAAAGAAAAAGAAATTGGCCACTTTATCCATTCAAAAGAGACAAACCATAGCTAGTTTTTAAAGAGAAGAAAATAAATAAATATAAATCAATGTCTTTAAAAATGTCCTAGGGACATTTATTTCTAGTAAAACCTCAGGTTTATGTTTTTTAGTCTAAAATGTTGAAAACCTTGTGTTACATACTTTTCTCCCTTTTGTATGACAACTAATGTTTAGAGTTAGGAAGGTGAAAGACTTACCTTTTTATCCACATTCTGATACCAACTACGTCTGCGATTTCAGATCAGTCATTGAACACTGAGTCTTTACTTCTCTACCTATAAAATAAGGACTGTGAGCTAAGTCATCTCTAAGATTTCTTCCAGTGCAAACCTGGTTTCTTTGCAGAATTTCCAATGTAAAATGTACAGCCAGAGTCAGAAAATGCCATCAGAATTCTGACCTCCATTGCATGCTTCTGTAAGAGAAAAACAGCCACCCTCAGCACTGAAAGCTTCCATTTCTAAAAAACAAAATATTTCATTATTCTGGCTTATAAATTTAATTGTGTTTTTGTTTTTGTTTTTGTTTTTTTACCAAGGGTATGTTTTCACCTAAATGAATTATTTTCAAACTAATATTGGTTGAGAGATTACTATTTATCAAATCTTGCCAATGCTTTGTGTGTGGTCTTATTTGTCATAACACACTTAGGAGGTGGTGCTCCTTTTTTAAAATAGGTGAAACAATGAAGCATAGAAAGGATAACTGATTTGACTCAGGAAATAGAATTTCTGAATAGAAAATGCAATACAATCATTCCTCACTAACCAAGCTCAATTTATTCCTGAAAACCTTGCCACCAAGTGAAAAACAGTTATATAAGACTATTTCCATTTATTTTAATGGGAAGAATCATAATCCAACATAAGATATTCAAATACATTGATAATTGAACAATGAAAACAAGTGTATGTAAGTAATAAAAAAAAGCAAGTCGGAAGAAAATACATTTAGTATATACATAAAATACTAAATTTTATGTACATACTATAATAAATTTAGTATGTACATAAAATACTAATACTGATAGTACCTGTCATAAAGGTTTACTGCAGCCAAGAAAGCAGGATGTGGCCGGGCGCGGTGGCTCACCCCTGTAATCCCAGCAGTTTGGGAGGCCGAGGCCGGTGGATCACGAGGTCAAGAAATCAAGACCATCCTGGCCAACATAGTGAAACCCCATCTCTACTAAAAAATACAAAAATTAGCTGGGCGTGGTGGCACATGCCTGCAGTTCCAGCTACTTAGGAGGCTGAGGCAGGAGAAGCGCTTGAACCTGGGAGGCAGAGATTGCAGTGAGCTGAGGTTTCGCCAAGGCACTCCAGCCCGGCGACTGAGCAAAATTCTGTTTCAAAAAAAGAAAAGAAAGAAAGAAAGAAAGCAGAATGTGACTGATGGGTAATGGAGAGGAAGAATGAGGTGGCATACATCAAAGGTCAATTCTTTCTTATGCACCATTTTAGTCACCAAAGTTTTCGACTTGGGGATGGAGGCTCATTATTATATCTTGCATTCAAAGTTCACTTAAAGTTATATCACAGAAAAAAAAAAAAAAGAAGAAAAAATAACAGCTAAATATAGTCTTTAAAAACACATAAAACTGCATGTTTACAGCAGACTGAATAGTCAGAGAGGATGCGTTTGCTTCATCTTCCTCATTTGGTCACATATACAAAGGAAAACATATTAGATGCATATTTCAAATGCATTTCATATACTATTTTATAACTAGTGCTTGTTGTGATGAGTAGCAGGTGAGTGTGTCTTTGCTTGGGATATAATGTTGGAGTATACATTGCTTATAGCATAGTTATTTAAAGAAATTTGGAGGAAAAAGGTCATCCACTGATAAAACAAAAGTTGTATGAAAAATGATATAGCTTTTTAATAACCACAACAGCAAAAACTAGTTCACTGAACAGTGAGCACAAGAGAAAGTTTGCATAACCTCACAGCTAATATACAACTCCAAGGTAAGATGGCATTGGCCTGGTAGATAACTATCTGTTAGAAGTAACGGAATGTGATAGCTTTATGAGGCATAGACTTAGCTAAGCTAAACTACAGGCCCCAGAATTCCCTTTCTGGTATGTTTCTGGTTGGAATGAACTATAAGAGATGTTCTCTCACAAGAGTTGGAGGACCGAAGAGGAAGCAGCAGCATTTTAGCAGCACACCTTCTCCCAGGTATTCAACCAAACACTAATCCAGGTACCACTGTGAATGGATTCTGCAGATGTACTTAAAGTCCCAATAGAGTGACTTTAAGTTCATCAATAAAGAGATTATTCTGATTAAGTCAGAACCCCTCAATTAGGGATTTTAAGATAATAGTCCCTAAATGGGTGGTCCTAATTTAATCAGCTGGGGATGCCTCAAAAGAAGGCTTAGATCTTCCCCAAACCCAAGACCCCAACAGGAAGCTGCAGTTGCTCCCCATTTCCCTCGAATCTTCCTTCCTGACTGCCTGCCTGTTAAACATTCACCCAGGCCCCAGGGGTCCTTCCCTTCCTGACTGCCTGTCTGTGGTCTTTGGGTATGCTTAGACAGCCACACAGTTACGTAAGCCAATTCTTCATAATAATCCCCTTAAAATATGTATCTACTGGTTTTGCTTCTTGGATGAACTCCAACTGATACGTAGAGTATAGCTGTAATTTGAAGTTTACAGTTGGAAAAAAGGTTGCATCATTGGGTACATACATTCTAGAGATAGAACAAGTTGGCTTATGGGATATGGGAATAGAGTATTAGACTACCTACTTCTACTTATTTTTATCTCACAGAGAGAGATAGAGTAAGAAATTAAGCTTGAATAATATTTATAACACATTAAATTTCATGCCCTCACTCAGCCCCTATGTCAAAGAGAAACTTGTTCCACCCAATACATGAAGTGTCCTCAGGAAAAACTATAGAAATTCCATGATATGCAGGGAATGACAGCAGAACCCTCTTCATTCACTAGCAGCAAATTATAACACACTGTTCCCGTAGATTATAGTGTAACCATTATTACGAATGCATAGATTTATGAAATACATCATGTTAACTACCTTAAAATTTTAAAAATAGACACCTAATTTAAAAGACTGTAGCAAATAAATTGAGTTGAGTAAATATCAATAATTTGGCCGGGCAAGGTGGCTCATGCCTGTAATCTCAACACTTTGGGAGGCCGAGGTGGGTGGATCACCTGACGTCAGGCGTTCGAGACCAGCCTGGCCAACATGGTCAAAGCATCTTTAAGTATGCATCTCTACTAAAAATATAAAAAAATTAGCCAGGCTTGGTGGCAGGTGCTTGTAATCCCAGCTACTTGGGAAGTTAAGGCAGTAGAATCACTTGAACCTGGGAGAAGGAGGTTGCAGTAAGCCAAGATCGTGCCATTGCACTCCAGCCTGTGTGACAAGAGCAAAACTCTGTCTCAAAAAAAAACAATCAATAATTCAAGCACAAATGAACCATGCAAAGTGGTAAAATCAATTCTTCCATCCTTGATAAATGTTTGTCTTCAGCCATAAATCCAGGTGAGAAAAGTGATGACCTAACAGATTTGATGGGGAATTGGAAGGAAAACAATTTAATTACCAACAAGACTCTTTGAGATATAGCATAGATACATACATATACTATACACATACACATACACATATGCATATGCATATAAAATAGTGAACCTTATCCTAATTATAATTATTTCTTGAGATAATATAAAGTCATCATAATTAACAATATTTTTATATTGTTCGTTCAACTCAAGTTAATCCTAATTAATTCTTTTTGGGGAACATTTTCTAATGCTTACAGTATATTAGTATAATAATATATTAGATAATCTAAAAATAAGCAAACAAAAATTGTAGGAACTTGCATGCTTTTTAAAGATGCT
>CAUYLG010027393.1:0-20341 GCA_963573385.1 Cacajao melanocephalus | reverse complement strand
TTGTTATTTTCATCCCTTATTCCTTCCTGTCTCCATTGTTAAGCACAATTATTGGCATAAAAGAGGTTTTTAATACCCATTTTTAGACTGCATCCTAGCCTGGGCAATAGAACAAGAATCCCGTTCTCTCTCCCTCTTTCTCTTCTTCTTTCTTTCTCCTTACATTCTTTTTTTTTCTTTCTTTCACTCTTTCTTTTCTTTCTTTCTTTCTAAAAAAAAAAAAAAAATACAAAAATTAGCTGGGCGTGGGGGTGCGCGCCTGTAATCCCAGCTACTCAGTAGGCTAAGGGAGGGGAATCAATTGAACCTGGGAGGCAGAGGTTGCAGTGAGCTGAGATCATGCCATTGTACTCCAGCCTGGGCAATAGAGTGAGACTCTGTCTCAAAAAAAAAAAAAAAAAAAGAAACTGCAACTCAAGCAATGACCCTTACACAAGATCCTCTATAATGCCTTTGATAATGCATAAGGCATTAAAATTGGTGTTCCCACATCACCCAGTGTATATACCTCCATCATAGCATTTGTGCAAATGTGTATACTGTATTATAACATTGAAGACAATCCTTTCTTCCAGAAGGGTTCACAGCCACTTCCAAGGATACAACAAACAGAGACTATACACCCCAAGATGCCATAAATTAAAAGTGTGGAGAATGAAAAAATAAAAACATGGGCAGTGACAAAATGGAATCAGAGACAAAGCTAAAAATGCATACAAGAATGACCTTCACATTTGCTACAGCTGGGCCATGAATTTGTCTCTAAGCTGACAACCTCATTGGTCCCACAATTCGTGGTGTCTGAAGATAAAACATAAATCTAGTACTTTGGAGAAGTAAAACTATTCCTGGAACGAAGATCAGATTGGAATGTTTCCCAGGGATGCTTATAAAGAGCACATTGTGTTATGTGAGGAGCAGTGTCCTTGATAGTATCCCTGACTGGGTGACCAGTGCAGAGGGATGCCTCTGATGGCAGCACAACAAAGGGCAATTTGCTGAGCTCCAGCAGTGATTCTAGGTTGGAGGACTGTCTTAGTGATTATGGCTTAACGTTTTATCTCCAGCACCTAGTACAGTAATTGGCATATAGCAAGTGTCAAGAAGTGTTTGTTGAGTGAATGTCTAATGGACAAGACCCAGTTTAAGGACTCCCTCTAGTGTGGCTCCCCAATTACCAAGACCTGATACCCTGCTCCCCAGCTATGCATCCTTTTGTTAAGCTGTTAAGTGGTACAGCTATGGAATATTTCTTCTACTGTTGGGTTAAACTATCATTTTCTCCCCACTACCATGATTTCTAGTAAACTGCCCTTTAAATATTTTTGGTTAAATTTCCCACATCTTCTTTAGATATGGGAGTGAGGCCAGGGGTGTTTGTTCATACACACTTACTAGTGGTGGTAGTAGTGGTGTGTCAAGAAGGTCTTGTACTTAGCACACTGAGAGATCAGTCCTCAGGTAACCTTTTGAGTGCTATTGGCTTAGACTCCCACATCCAGGCTGTCCCTCAGAGCAGAGGTGGGGCTGGTAATGGTGCCAGGATAGGCCTTTGCCATCAGTTTTTATGCTGAGCATTTGGAAGACCCAGACCAGGCCACGGTAGTACCAGCATTAAAAGGGACTCTGCACTGAGTTAGCAGTTACTGACTAGGGGCTCTTTACACTCCTGTTGGGAGACTGGGGTTGGGTTGAATGCATAGGTTGGAATTTGGTTATTTTTAGCTGCCAGACTTAGAGCCCTAGGTGTGAGGCCTGATGTAAGAGGCTTTCTTCCTGGTGGTTGTCCCCACCTGTCATTTCTCACTTTCATCTCTCTGTTATCATTGACATTGAAAAGGCATTTTGAAGCAGGAGCTTGGTCCCATGAGCAGCTTTCTGTCTGCCTAGTCATGACGATGTCTTCATTGTGAAGAAGTTGTGATGAAGGTAACTGTTCATCTTTGGCTGTGTAACCTTACCTTATTCTTTCTTCAACAGCAATGGCACTGTCAGATCTAGGACAAGAAACTGGGAAAGATATTGTAGTGGCTAACAATATGAATTCTGGAAACTGAATCCTGGCCTTGCCACAAACAAGTTGCTTATTTTTTCTGTGCCTCAATTTCCTTGTCTGTAAAAGGGGACAATAATAGTATCTAGCTCATAGGGTTATTTTGAAGAGTAAATGAGTTAACATGTACAAAGTATGTACAAGAGTACATGTAAATAAATATTATTTAAATGTTTGCTAGTAATAGTAATGGTCATAGAAATCACTATTCTATTTAAACAGAAGAAATAGTGTAGCTAGTAAATTGACATTACAGTGATTTATGTCAGGGTCTTTTCTAGGTCAGTAAAACAATGTTGACCATGACAGACACAGTCTCTTTTCTTATGGAGCTTATGGATTGAGTGGGGCACAGACATTAAACTAACATTTATATGAGTATATAAGGCAACTCTTCTATTAGGAAGTTGAGCCTTGACCCAGATTTCAATCTTTTGAGTTCCAGCACATGGTAGGAATAGTGTCCCCACCTTTTTTTTTTTTTTTTTTTTTTTAAAGAGAGTGTTCTGGTTATCTAATGCTGTTTAGCAAGCCACCCTCAAAATTGGTGACTTAAAGTAATAATCACTTACTTGCTCAGAATTCCGTAGTAGGAGTAGGGCTTAGCAAGGACGGTGCATCTCTGTTCTGTGTAGCAACTGCTAGGGTGGCTTCCCTAGGGCTGGAGGACCCTCTTCCAACCTGAGTCACTCATATACTTGCTGTTACTGGCTGGGAGCTCAGTTGGGGCCTCAGTTCTCCTTCATGTGGCTAAGTTGGGCTTCTTGCAGCATGGCAGCTGGATTCTTTGAACAGGAGCACCCCAAGAGGATAGGCCATAATGTATAAGCATTTTTTTCCCCAGGCTGGAGTGCAGTGGCTCAATCTCAGCTCCCTGCAACCTCTGCTGCCTGGGTTCAAGCCGTTCTCCTGCCTCAGCCTCCCAAGTAGCTGGGATTACAAGCACCTGCCACCACACCTGGCTAATTTTTGTAGTTTTAGTAGAGATGGGGTTTCACCATCTTGGCCAGGCTGGCCTTGAACTCGTGACCTCATGATCCACTCGCCTCGGCCTCCCAAAGTGCTGGGATTATAGGCGTCAGCCACTGCGCCTGGCTGTATAGGCATTTATTAAGGCTCTGATTGCATTGTGCTTGTTAATGTCTCATTGGCCAAAGCCAGTTGCTCAGCCAAGTTCAGTTAGTGTGGAAGGGGATTATGCAATGATACGAATTCTGAAAGGTGAGAATCAATTAGGTCTACTAAAGTAATAGGCTACCACAGAGAGAAAGGCTAAATATACATTTTCTAAAAAATGCTGTGTTCTTTTTTTTTCAATCACATATGCTATATCCTTTCTCTATAAAATAGCCAAGAAGTCACACAGGTGGGAAGTAAGGTCTCTTGTGAGGTCCTAAGCCCTTTGGAGGGTGGTTAAGGTCTCTTGTAAGGTCCAAAGACCTTTGCAGGGCAGTTAAAAATTTTGTTATAGGCCTCATAATTTAGAAGCAATATTATTCTATGAAAGCAGAAGTTTTACTGTGGTTAAAAGTATGATGAAGAAAGAGTACAGTTGATGAAATCATTTTATTTTGACATAGAGAGCTGGAGCTTTGCTTGTGAAAAGATTGACAAAGTAGGAGTATCTCAGGGTTGTCTGAATAGTGTAAATGTGTAGATATACAAATTTGTTGTTAAGAGGAACCAAACCATGCTCAGGAAAATGCCACTGGACATCCAGTCAGAAGTGCAGTAAGAAAGACAAGTGGGAGAAAGATCAGCAATGCAATATTGGAAAGACTGGCAGAGTGGAATGGCTCAGTGCTGAGGCTGTGAAACGTGAGTGTGTGCTGCAGCTGTCCTCACTAGACTGAAAGGCCCTTAAGGGGAGGGGTTATTGATTTAACACAGACCCCACTACCTGACACAGAGAAGGAACTCTTAAGTGTTTGCTGAATGGATACAGTTTAAAGAAACACAGAATTGGAAACCATTCCCTCTCTTTAAGACCCTGGTGCCATACAGTAATTAGAGTAACCTTTTAAAAAAATATGGCACTCCACTGATGAAAATCCTTTAACGGTTTCTTATTTCACCCAGATATCCATGTGACTTTCTTCTTCTTTCGAGTCTGTTCTTAAGTGAGGCCTTCCATACTACACGAGAGATCCTCACTACTTTTTTCTTTTTTTTTGAGATGGAGTCTCACTCTGTCACCCAGGCTGTAGTGCACTGGCAGAATCTCAGCTCACTACAACCTCTGCCTCCCAAGTTCAAGCAGTTCTCATGCCTCAGCCTCCCAAGTAACTGGGATTACAGGCAGCCACCACCATGCCCAGCTAATTTTTGTACTTTTCAGTAGAGACAGGGTTTCACTACGTTGGCCAGGCTGGTCTTGAATTCCTGAGCTCAGGCAATCCACCCACCTCAGCCTTCCAAAGTACTACGATTACAGGCGTGAGCTACCATGCCTGGCCATCCTCAACACTTTCTGTATCTCACTTTTTTTTCTTTATAGCATTTATCCTCACATGACCTGTATCTTTCTTTATGGTCTCCCTCTCCCCTTTAGATTGTAAGCTCCTTGAAAGCAGGAACTTTGTTTTGTTCACTGTGATAGCCCCAGCTTCCAAAGTGATTCCTGACATGCAGAAGTTGCACAGAGCTGGCAGGTGCGGTGGCTCATGCCTGTAATCCCAGCACTTTGGGAGGCTGTGGCGGGCAGATCACAAGGTCAAGAGATCAAGACCATCCTGGCCAATATGGTGAAGCCTCGTCTCTACTAAAAATACAAAAATTAACTGGGTGTGGTGGTGCATGCCTGTAGTCCCAGCTACATGGGAGGCTGAGGCAGGAGAATCGCTTGAACTCGGGAGGCAGAAGTTGCAGTGAGCCGAGATTGTGCCACTGCATTCCAGCCTGGCAACAGAGTGAGACTCTGTGTCAAACAAAAACAACAACAAGAACAACAAAAGAAGTTTCACAGAGTTGAATGTATGAATTTACCAGGCAGTGGAGAGCTAGAGTTGCTTTGGTTTCATCTGACTGGAGGCCAAGACCCTTGAGAGTGTGTGATGTGGGTATTCATGTGGGCTTCTATAGCCATGTCTCTCCCACTTGACCAGTAAGGAGCTGATGTGACAGTGCCAAGAGCCCAGGCCCTCCTGTTCTGGGAACTAATATTGCCTGTCTGTGATTGTGAGATTAAGGGCCTGGATAGTGTAAGGTTCTTATAGTTTGGGGATGGTACAGAAGGCAGCCCCATCATTTTGTAAAGTAGCCAGAGAAGTTTTCTAAGTTTCAATCCAAGAACCTTGACTGAGTGGGTTCAAGAAATAGAAGGAAAACATCTGTGTTTGTGCAAATAGGCAGGGAGAGAGTGGTAGATGAGATTAGAGAGATGGACAAGAACTTCTGTAAAACAGATCAAACAAGGGCATTTATTCTTAATTTGATGAGCATTGGAAAAGGATTTAAGCAGGGGAGTGACATGATCAGGTTTGTTTGTGTTTTGAAAAAAACATTTTCCCTTTTCTTTTTTTTGTTCTTTTTTTGTTTTTGCTGAACTAACTGAGGGAAACTTAGTTTATACCCTTTTCTTTTATTATTATTTTTTTAGAGACAGGGTATCACTCTGTTGCCTGGGCTGGAGTACAGTGGCATAATCATGGTTTACTGCAGCCTTGGACATCTGGGCTCAAGCAGTCCTCCCTCCTCAGTCTCCCAAGTAACTGGGATCACAGGCACATACCACCATGCCAGGCTAAGTTATTTATTTATTTTTTTATGGAGACGGGGTCTCACTTTGTTGCCCAGCCTGGTCTCAAACTTCTGGTCTCAAGCCCTCTTGCTGCCTCAGCCTCCTAATGTGCTGGGATTACTGGCATGTGAAATATTTTCTCTAGCTGCAGTGTGAGTGGATTGGAGGGGGCAAGAGTGAATTAGGGAGAAAAGAAACAATAACATTCCAGAGAGAATAACACAAATATCAAGGAACTCAATATACTGATGTACTGGAGTTGGGGAAAGGTTAAGAAGTTCAATATTGCTGGCACAAGGCTGGGACTAAAGAGGTGGTTGAAGGCAAGGCAGGGTAATTAGAAGGCATTCCTGTGCCTTTCTTTTTAATGCTTATAAGAAATTTCAGGATATACCATGATAAGATCTGTGATTTACACAAATCAGCATTGCTGAATTGAAATAAAATTTTCACATAAACCACCAATGATATGAATGTCAGTACCTGGAATTATAGTAACCATCTCCTAAACTCTTAAAAATTAGATCCTTGAAAGAGTTAAGAGTTAATTAGATCCATGAAATCAGCACATAGTGGGAGAAGTTAACCAGTCCTAAAAGCAGGAATTGAAAATAATAAAGTGTAAATTATAGTTTGAAGATTTTAAAGTGAATTACAGGGTATAGTTTATGGATACATCATCAAGTTTACACTGTAATGTATAGAACAGAACTCAACTGGTGTCCCAATTATGGGTATGATTACCAATAATTGGAAAAGATTATCTTTAAAAAAATCTTAATCAGGCCTACGCGGTGGCTTATGCCTGTAATCCCAGCACTTTGGGAGGTAGAGGCAGTTGGATTACGTGAGGTCAGGAGTTCAAGACCAGCCTGGCCAACATGGCAAAACTCCATCTTTACTAAAAATACAAAAATTAGCTGGGCATGATGGCACACGCCTGTCATCCCAGCTACTGGGGAGGCTGAGACAGGAGAATCACTTGTACCTGGGAGGTAGAGGTTGCAGTTAGCTTTTTTTTTTTTTTTTTTGAGAGAGAGTTTGCTCTGTCGCCCAGGCTGGAGTGCAGGCACAATCACGGCTCACTGCAACCTCTGCCTTCCCAGGTTCAAGCAATTCTTCTGCCTCAGCCTCCCTGTCAGCTGGGATTACAGGTGCCTGCCACCATGCCTGGCTAATTTTTGTGCAGTGAACCGAGATCATGCCACCTGTACTCCATCCTGGGCGACAGAGTGAGACTTGGTCTCAAAAAAAAAAAAAAAATCTTAATTAGAAGCCACGTACGGTAGTTCACACCTGTAATTTCAGCACTTTGGGAGGCTGAGGCTGGAGAACTGCTTGAGGTCAAGAGTTTGAGACCAGCCTGGGTAACATAGTGAGACTCTGTCTCTAAATTAAATTTTTTTTTTCCCACCTGGGTGCAGGTGGGCTAAGGCCGAAAAGGGTGTTAGCCTAAAAAAATCTTAGTAAGAAATTACATAGCTATTTTATCATGAAACCTTAATGTCATAAAAGTTATATTTACAGAAATATGCTCAATTTCCTTATAAAAAATCTAAAAATATTTTACTCAGATATGTAGCCCAAATCAATATTTTCCCCAATAATTTGTTTTTTATTTTTATTATTATATATAATTACAAAGAAAACATAACGAAATTTTTTTCACCAAGCTCTTCATAGGCCTCCTGAAGTCCCCTCAAATTTTCCCCCATGTGTTCTTCAAATATTAGAATTTTACCTTTGTGCCATGACATAAGAAAGCTGGGAAGCAGTAGAGGTTAACTTACCTAAAAAAGCAAATAAAATGATATCATTAGAAAATAGAAGGAGTGCATTAGGTTGGATTCCCCCAGAGCAGACACTGTCACAAGGATTTGGAATGCTAGTACTTTGTTTGGAGATGATCCCAAGAATTACCAGTAGGGGAGTGAAGAACTGAGACGGGGATGGGAAGGAAGCCAGCAGAGGATGGGTGGATATGCTGGGTACCCCTCGGGTAGCCTGGGCTTTCTCTTCCTGGCGAGTGTTGGGGAGACAGTGTAGTATACACATCAAAGTTGTTTCACTCCAGGGGTGAGAAAACATGTTTACCTATTTTTTTTTTAAACATCATTTTCATTACTCTCAGTAGCATGAATCTCACTTTAGACCTATATATGGTCAGAGAAGGCAATGTTGCAGTTCTTGCGGTAAGAAGTTTTTGGATATATGAAACATGCAACTAAATTTATGTTTCGCTAGATTTTGATCCTATCACCACTAAATAACTTTTACGATTTGGCATTGGACCTAGGATTGCCTACAGAGAAGAATGTGTCTTGTCTTGTGCAGTTGATGCTGCCCCCAAATATCCCTTGAGTCAGTGCACTTCTGTCCCTTTGTTCAGGCTGCCAGCATCCTTTGCACTACATCAGTACAGTCTTAACTGCTTTCCACTTTTCTGCTCTTGCCCTCCCAACTAGTCCATTTTTGCTAATCACAGCCACAGTGACCTTCATAAAATGAACATCAAATATGTCACTCCCTAGCTAACTCTTCAGGGGTTTTTCATTGAATAATGAATCCACATATAGTTCTTAAATGGTTTACTGTCATCCTTGCTCAGGCCTCTTTTTCTTCCTTTCACTAGCTCCATTGGCTTTTCACTTCCATTGGACTTCCAGCAACCCTGAAAACATAATCTAAAAGCCCTGCTATTGGGCCTTTGTATATGCTCTTTCCTCAGTTTGGATCACAGACCTAGAATTTTCTTCCATCACGTCTTCATGTGTTTGTTTCCTTTCCATCTTTTTGGACTCAGTTTAATTGTCCTTTCCTCATATAAGCCTTTCTTGACACCCTCCCAACTTTCTCTCACCCTACTGTTTCTCTGGAGAACCCTGACTGATACAACTTTCTCCAAATGCCAAAACAAAATGAGGTATCCCAGCTATACTCTCTCTCAGAACTTCCTATTTTTCCTTCTGAGGAAGTCTCTGGACCAGGCAACCACAGCCTCTGTCTTCATCTGCTTTTCCCTTATAGAAGGTAGATAGTCTGTCTACAACTGCTTTTCTGTTCCAGCAGGAGTCTCAAAGTCTTAAAGAAAGAAGGGCTTTCAGGGGGCCAGACAGGTTATAAAAGTGAGGGGGTGGAGACAGTGGCAAACTGGAGAGCGCATAACAGCTATTCACAATTCTAGCTATTTGTTGTTGAACTTTGCTAGATTTATTGTTTTTTTTTTTCCCAAGAGACCAGGAATCCTGATTTTCTTTTTAAAAAAATTCTGTTTATTCATTAAATTTTTTTCATAGAGACAGAGTCCTTGCTATGTTGGCTGGGCTGATCTTGAACTGCTGGCCTCAAGCAATCCTCCTGACTCATCTTCCCAAATGCTGGGATTACAGGCATGAGCCACTGAACCCAGCCAGAATCCAGATTTTCATGTGAGATCTCATTTCTAACTGTTGGAATTAAAACAAACAAACAACAAAACCTTGAACAGAGTAGCCAAAAACAATCTTGGGGAAAAAAAAAAGTTCTCATACTTCCTGATTTCAAAAAATATTACAAAAGCCTATAGTAATCCAAACAGTGTAGTACTAGCATAAAGACAGACATACAGACTGATGGAATACAATAGAAATCCCTGAAATAAATCCTTGTATAAATGATTGATATTCAATAAGTATGTCAATACCATTCAGTGAGGAAAGGGCAGTCTTTTCAACAATGGTATTGCTAAAATCTGGATATCCACATGCAAAAAATTGAAGTTGGAGCCTTACCTTACATAGTACGGAAAATGAACGCAAGGCCAGAGACAGTGGCTTTCACCTGTAATGCCAGCACTTTGGGAGGCTGAGGCAGGAGGATTGCTTGAGCCAAGGAGTTCAAGATCCGCCTGGGCTACATAGCAAGACCACCATCTCTATTAAAAAAAATTAGCCAGGCATGGTGGTACATGCCTGTAGTCCCAGCTACTTGGGAGGCTGAGGTGGGAGTATTGTTTGAGTCTGGGTGGTCAAGGCTGCAGTAAGCTGTGATTGTACCACTGCACTCCAGCCTGGGTGACAGAGCAAGACTCTGTCTCACAAAAAAACCCACCACACCTCAAAATGGATCAAAGACCTAAACATAATACCTAAAACTATAAAACTCTTAGAAGAAATCATAGAGAAAAAGCCTTCATGACAGATTTGGCAATGATTTCTTGGATATAACACCAAAAGACAGGCAGCAAATGTAAAAATAGGTAAATTGGATGACTTCAAAATTAAAAACTTTTGTGTATCCAGGGATACAGCCAGCAAGCAGAGTGAAAAGGCACCCTTTGAAATAGGAATTTTATATTTGATCAGATATCAATATCCAGAATATATAAAGAACTCCTACAACAAAACAAAAAAAAATCTGATTAAAAAATGGTTGAAGTACTTGAATAGACATTTCTCCAAATACATACAAATAGATAGGAAGCTTATGAAAAAGATCAACATCACTAATCATTAGGGAAATACAAAGCAAAACCACAATGAGATACCATCTCACACCCATTAGGATGGCTGCTATCAAAAAATAACAAGCATTAGCAAGAATATGGAGAAATTGCAACTCCTGTGCACTATTGGGAGACATGTAAAATCATCCAGCTGCTATGAAAAACAGTATGATAGTTCCTCAAAGTATTAAAAATGGAATTATCATATAAGCCAGCAATTTTACTTCCGTGTATATATTATAAATAATTGAATTTAAAAAAATTGTTTTACATTAAAAAAATTTCAATGGCTTTAGAGAAGTACAAGTGGTTTTTGGTTTCATGGATGAATTATATAGTGGTCAAGTCTGAAATTTCAGTGTACTCATCACCTGAGTAGTGTATATTGTACACAATATGTAGTTTTTAAAAATCTCTCGCCTTCCTCCCCCTTTCCCCACTTCTGAATCTTCGATGTTCATTATACCAGTCTGTATGCCTTTACATATCCAAAACTTAGCTCCCAGTTATAAATGAGAACATGTGGTATTTGGTTTTCCCCTCCTGAGTTACTTCACTTAGAAAAATGGCCTCCAGTTCCATTCAAGTTGCTGCAAAAGACATTGTTTCGTTCTTTTTTACAGCTGAGTAGTATTCCATGGTATGTATGTACCACATTTTCTTTATCCACTAATCAGTTGATGGGCACATAGGTTGGTTCCATGTCTTTGCAAATGTGAATTGTGAAAACAAGATCTTGAAGAGTTATTCATACACTAATGTTCATAGCAGCATTATTCACAATAGCCCAAAGGTGGAATATCCACAGATGGATGAATGTATAATGTGTGGTGTTTACTTGCAATGGAGTGTTATTCAACTTTAAAAAAGGAACTTTTTACACAGGATACAACATGGATGAACCTTGAGGACATTAAGTGAAATAAGCCAATCACAAAAGGGCAAATACTGTCTTATTTTACTTATACGAGGTATCTGTAGTGATCAGACTCATGAAAACTGAAAGTAGAATGGTGGTTGCCAGGTATTGGGGGAGGGAAAATAGGGAGCTATTTAATCAATACCGAGGTTTTTTTTTTTTTTTTGAGACAGAGTCTTGCTGTGTCACCCAGGCTGGAGTGCAGTGGAGTAATCTCAGCTCACTGTAGCCTCTGCCTCTCGGGTTCAAGCAATTCTCCTGCCTCAGTCTCCCGAGTAGCTGGGACTACAGGCAAGTGCTGCCACACCAGGCTGGTCTCGAACTCCTGACCTCAGGTGATCCACCCGCCTTGGCCTCCCAAAGTGTTGGGATTACAGGCGTGAGCCACTGCAGCCAGCCGAGTTTCAGTTTTTCAAGGTGAAAAAGTTCTAATGATTAGTTGCATGGCAATATGAAGTTCCTGAAAGTCTTTAGTGCCTTCCATACCTTTAGCTATGCATTGTGTCATGTGATCTTGCTTTTCTGGCCACTAATACACTATAGACAATGGACTAGGCCTAACAAGCAGGACATGGAAACTCTGCCCAATTTTGCATATTATATGGTGAATGATGTAATTAGAATGATCCAATCCAACTTTTGGATGCAAGACACACAAAGGCAGCTCGAAGAAGTACCCTTAACCCAGAGGCTAAGGGATGCTTAATTCTGAGGGAACAACAAAACTGGTCAGGTCACCAGAGTTGCCTCTTTTTATCTTGAGCAGTTGTGAACAACATTCCTTAGCCATGAGGCCCGTGTGGCTGCTGAAATGCTGCTTGTGTTTTCCCACTTCCTCATATGACCCTAATATAAACCTGCATCTTCTCTGCTAACAAAAGCAAGCCTGTCTGCTGTGTTTCTTGGAAGATGCTCCCACCTTCTGTCTTGAAAGCTCGGATAGCTCCATCATACCTTTAAGACTCTGCTTTTCCATGGAAGGAAACAATGCTCCACCTTGATGAAGAATGTGACTCCTTAAGTCTCAATGTTGTTAAAGAAAAAATTATTCAATGATACTTGCTAAAGCATGGTAAGGAAGGCTTTATTCAAGAACTTCATTATAGGTATATAGAGCTCATTGCAACAGGGTTTTCCAGTGGAGGAGAGATTGGGCTCAACTCAGAATAACAGCATGGGCAAGTGGAAATTTATGGCTAAGGAGCTGTGTAGGGGTCAGTGGATGGAAAATTACTGAGGAAACATCAGTGGTAAAGGAGATTCTGGCTAAATAGACCCAACAGGATTATTGCTGGAGACAGGCCAAGGTGATCAGACATCACCTGGGGTATAGTGGAGAATAAGGAACCTGATCAGATATTGAGGATAGCCACGTAAGAGGCGGGGGTGGTGGTGGTTTTTGCTAAACTGACTTAGCAAGGATCTGTGCTAAAACTGGATTTTATAGGGAAGTGCACAGATGGGCCTAGCAGCAAATTCAGAAACCTAATTCAACCAAAGAATCTTTGCTAGTTTGTTGTATTTGAGAAAAATGATAAACTATACTTTCACTCCCGCCCCCCAAGATAGGGATTGTTCCTTCTGCCAAAATGCCTTTGAATAATTGCAATATGATTCTTAGGGAACATCCTGGAATTGCTATTAAAAAATCAGTACACGCATCTTATCCCTGCATCCTGCTTTTCTTCTCCCGGATTGCCCCACAGTTCATTTAGTGTAGACAGCACTACAAAAATCTTAACAAGTTTCTCCGCCTCTTACCCCTCCATTCTTTCCTCCCCGCACAAGGGAGAAAGCGGATTGTAGTTTAAAAAGCAGGTGGCAGTGCTACAGTAGGTTGCCTGCAGCACGAGAGATGGCCTTAAAGGTTGTGAATGTTTCCTTACGGAGTATCGAGAAGCTGCACAGCCACCTAGAAACGTCCACAGAGGGATTGAGTCCGAAGTGTCACCCAATTCAGGCCCTGTGAGGCAGTGACAGGCGAGTGGCCCTGAGCTAGAGAGATGCTGAAGACAGCTGGTCCCCACCGGGATAACTGCCAGGAACCTCTCTTGGACCGCGGCCCTGGGAGAACCCAATTGGGGCGGACGCTATTTGATTTGGGAACTGGGAGAGGCTCTCTCAGCCAATCCGTCGAGGAGAGGCCTGGTGACGTCACCAGCCGCGCTCCAGCCGGTCTCTGGACGTCATCCTTCAGCGCCGGAAGCGATGAGTTACAGCTAGAGTAAAATGATCTTGTACATCTCCGACGTCTGGAGGTAAGGCGGTCGTCAGCTTCTCCCCTCTGCTGGCTGGGTTCAGTGCCGCGGGTGTGAGCGTTAGGCCGAGGCTGCTCCTACCCTTGAGTGATGTGCCTTGATCTCACGGTTGCGTTCTCTGTCCTCCCCTCCTACTCTTTTGGGCTGTTTGAGCGGGCGCTCCCGTTGGTCTTCGACTCACTGCGTTTGTTCACGTGTGCTCCCGAAACCTATACGTACCTTGGTAGCAACACATGCAGAAAAAGATTAGAGAGTGGGCCTTGGCCTACCAAGGAGGCGGCCCAGCTTGTTGGAAAGGACAGCGTTTCCGCCAGAAATGCTTCCTGAAAGACACTTGAGGGACCTTCACAGCATCCTCAGTAGGCCTTGTAGGAATGCCAGAAGCAGCAAGTCTTTCTCCATACATACCAGTGATAGTGACTCAACGAAGCAGGGATGAAATTTCTATTTGGAATTACTGTGGTCTATGTTTAGAACTTTTTGGGATTGTTCATATGCAGATTTGTGCTCGTTCTTCTTAGTTACACAGTTATTGCCTTCGAATGATCTTTTTCTATGTCCACAGCCCCTGCTTGCCCTACCTTCACTATGAACAAAAGTGGTAATAGTGTTGAATACTATTTATTAGACACTGCGCTTTACATACTTTGTCCTTTAGCTCTTGTGACAACCCCATGGTGTCTGCTTTACACTTGAGGGAATGAGGGCTTGGAGGGGTTAAACAACTTGCCTCAAGTCACACATCGAGTAGGTGGTAGGACCAATATTTGAATTCAAGCATTCCAACTTCAGAGGCCTTGGTCTTCGCCACTATTCTATATATTTTTTTGTCAACTGTCCATTAAGCTCCCAGACACCTACTCTGTGTTACCTATTATTTTATGGAGAAAATTAAGGTCATAAGATGTGCTTTCCCTCACATTTCTGCTCTGCTTTCCCTTTTAAAGTCATCAAGATTTATACCCTTTACTTTTCCTTTTGTCTCAGAAGATGCATTGTCTCTCTGATCAAAGCAAATTCCTTTATCTATGCTTTTGATATTTTATGCTGTCACTTATGAGACTTTGTTTTCATTTGTCATTTCTGTCTCTTTCTGTGTTCCAGTCATGTATAAACAAGGTCAGGTTTCTCAGATCTCTGACACCTTCCCCTACCAAAGAAAGAAAAAGTCTTTGATGATCCATCTTAGTGGGTAGTTGTTTTCCTCCTACCCTAACATGTTGGGTGTTTCTATTGCTTGTGACTTTAGCATAATGAACAATGAAAAACTGTTCTTTTCATTCTGTACACATTGCCTGAATGAGCCCATCAGCTGCCTTGGTTTTAACTACCTCCTATGTGCTCCCAAATTGAAGCTGTCAGCTTAGACGTCTCTGAGCTTTACTCTCACCTCTGACTATCCTGCTGGACAGCTCTGCCTGCAAGTCCCACAGACACTTCAAATTCAGATGAATGAAACTGAACTCATCATCTTGCCTGGACTTAACTCTTAACACATTCATCACTAAGTCCTTATAGTTTTACCTGCTAAACATCTCTCAAGTCTGCGCAGTCTTCTCCATCTCTGTTGTCCTTTTACCTGCAATATCATGGCCATCTAACTGATTTCCCTGCTTCTAGGCCTGTTCCCCCAAACCTGTTCTCCACACTACTCTCCTCCACCCCCAGGTGGTCTTTGGAAACAAGTCTGTATCAAATTCCTGCTTTATCTTTAAAGATCTGTCTGTGCATTCATCCATTCTTTTCTCTAATTTATTCAGCAAACATTTGTTGTCTACTGGCTTGCAAAAGCCATTGAAAACTCTAACGTTAGAGCTTCTCAGCCAGGGCTCTGCTTTATCTGAACCCTGCCTGTATCTCCAGCCTCCTCTCTGCCTCAGTGTTTAGGTTCCAGCAACACTGAATGGCATCTTCAGCGGTACTGTGCTATTTCTTTTTTGTATATTTGCCCTTGCTGTTCTGTTTGCTTGGAATCTTCTCCCTGATTCCTTTCTCCACCTCCTCCTCCTCCTCACCTAATTAGGCTGCTCCTTTTCACCTAATTAACCCAGTTTATAAATGGGACTCATTTATAAAGTTTAGGTCCACCTCCTCCAGGAAATTTTTTCCTGACACCTCCTTCCCCCTAGTCTCAGTTAGGTACGCCAGCATTGTGCTTCCATCATACGCTTTGCACAGAGCAATCATCATACTTACCACATCTACTATTAATATAATTGTTTCTGTGTTTCTCTCCTCCACAAGATTTGGGTTTTTTTTTTTTTTTTTTTTGACGGAGTCTCATCCTGTTGCTCAGGTTGGAGTGCAGTGGTGAAATCTTGGCTCATTGCAACCTCTGCTCCTTGGGTTCAAGTGATTCTCCTACCTCAGCTTCCTGAGGACCTGGGATTACAGGCGCAGTTTTGGCTCACTGTAGCCTCCACTCCTGGGTTCAAGCAATTCTCCTGCCTCAGCCTCCTGAGTAGCTGGGACTACAGGCGTGCACCACAATGCCTGGCTAATTTTTGTATTTTTAGTAAAGACGGGGTTTCACTATGTTGGCCATGCTGGTCTCGAACTCCTGACCTCATGATTCGCCTGACTTGGCCTCCCAGAGTGCTGGGATTACAGGTGTGAGCCATCATGCCCAGCCAAGATTCGGGTTTATTTATTTTATTTTTTTATAGATGAGATCTTGTTGTGTTGCCCAAGCTGGACTTGAACCCTGAGGCTCAAGCAATCCTTCCACCTCAGCCTCCCAGGTAGCAGGGACTACAGGTACGTGTCACTGTGTTTGGCTAAGACTGAATTTTTTGAAGGCTGAGCTCATATATTATCTCTTTATTCCCAGCTGTAGAATGTTACAAGGTATACAGGAGTGTATTAATTTTGATTGAATGATCAAATGAGTGAAGCCAAAAGTTATATGATGTAGTGGTTAAGAGCCCTTTCTATGGAATGGAATTCATTCAAATCATAGCTCTGGCACATATTGGCTATGTGACTTGAACATGTTACTTATCTTCTTATCCTTAATTTTCGCTTGTTAGAATGGAGTTCGTAGTTTTAAAATGAGACCATATAAGAAAGACATTTAGCATAGTACCTAGTACATAGTATGCACTTGATAAAGGTACGCTGAAAACCAGGGGATCCTGGAGTAAAGACAAGGCCTAGGACAGTGATCTCCAGAAACCCTCCTCAGTGTTTTGTGAATGGGTAGACAGTGATGCAGTCTGTTACCAGGGAGATTATAATCTCGTTTTGAGAGTAGAATTATATCCACATTAAACATTCAAAGAACTGTGAAGGTAGTTTGACCACATCCAATAATAAGATGTAGAGAAGAGAAGACAGCTCAATGAAGGCCTTAGGGAGGAGGTGAGGCTTGAAAGTTAAATAGGACTTGGGTTTTAGATGAAAGGAAAGAATATAAACCAATACCAGGAGATCATATTAAGAATGACTTTGGCTGGGCATGCCTCAACCTGTAATCCCTGCACTTTGGGAGGTCAAGATAGGAGGATTGCTTGAGGCCAGGAGTTTTAGACCAGCCTAGGCAATATAATGAGACCCTATCTCTATAAAAAATAAATTAGGAAGTTATGGTGGTATGTGTCTCTAGTTCTAGCTAAGAAAGTTGAAGCTGCAGTGAGCTGTGAGGATGCCCTGCACCCAGCCTGGGCAATAGAATGAGCCCCTGTCTCAGAAAAAAAAAAAGAATAAAAAAAGAATGATTTATTTGGGAGACCTTGTTCATTATGTTATACCTGAAGGGTATACAGGCATACCTCGGACACATTATGGGTTTGGTTCTAGACAACTGCAATAAAGTGAGTCACATGAATGTTTTGGTTTTTTAGTGCATATCAAAGTTATGTTTAGACTATAGTGTGGTAAGTGTGCAGTAGCATTATGTTTGAACAATATACATACCTTAATTAAAAATACTTTATTAAAAATGCTAACAATCACCTGAGCCTTCAGTGAGTTGTGATCTTGCTGATTGGGGGTGGGTCTTGCCTTGATGTTGGTGGCTGCTGACTTATCAGGGTCATGGTTGCTGAAGGTTTAGATATCTGTGGTAATTTCTTAAAATAAGACAATAAAGTTTGCTGCATTGATTGATTTTCACAAAAGATTTTTCTGTAGCAAGTGATGCTATTTAATAGCATTTATTTTGTTTTCTGTTTCATGTATTTTTTGAGCCCAGTTTATGGATGTTTTATAGTATTTTACCCACAGTATAACTTATTTCAAAATTAGAATCAGTCCTCTCAAACCCTGCTGCTACTTTATCAGCTAAATTTATGTCCTCTGTTGACTTTTTTTTTTTTTTTGAGAGACAGAGTCGCTCACTGTAATTCAGGCTGGAGTACAGTGGCACAATCTCGGCTCATGGCAACCTCCGCCTCCTGGTTTCAAGTGATTCTTGTGCCTCAGACTCCTGAGTAGCTGGGATTACAGGTGCGTGCCACCATGCCTGGCTAATTTTTGTATTTTTAGTAGAGACGGGGTTTCATCATGTTGGCCATGCTGGTCTTGAACTCCTGACCTCAAGTGATCTGCCCACCTTGGCCTCCCAGAGTGTTGGGATTAGAGGCATGAGCCACCACACCCAGCCCTTTATTGGCATTTCAGTAATGTTTACTACATCTTCACCAGGAAATTTCTTCTCAAGAAACTATTTTCTTTGCACATCCATAAGAAGCAACTCCTCATCCATTAAAGTTCGATCATGAGATTGCAGCCTTTCAGTCACATCTGCAGGCTCTACTTCAAATTCCAGTTCTCTTTATTTCTGCTACACTGGCAGTGACTTCCTTCACTGAAGTCTTGAACCCCTCAAAGTCATCCATAAGGGTTGGAGTCAACTTCTTCCAAACTCCTGTTTATGTTAATATTTTTACCTCCCATAACTCACAGATGTTCTTAAGGGCATCTAGAATGGTTGAATCCTTTTCAGAAGGTTTTCAATTTACTTTGCCCAGGTCCATCAGAGGAATCATGGTCTATAGCAGCTATAGCCTTATGAAATGTATTTCTTAATTAATAAGACTTGAAAGTCAAAATTGCTTCTTGATCCATGGGCTGCAGAATGGATGTTGTTTTATCAGGCATGAAGACAATATTTATCTGCCTGTATAGTACATCTCCATCAGGGATCTTGGGTGCATTGTCAATGAGCAGTAATATTTTGAAAGAAATCTTTATGAGCAGTAGTTCTTAACAGAGATCTTAAAATATTCAGTCATGCTGTAAACAGATGTGCTGTCATCAGGCTTTGTTGTTCCATTTATAGAGCACTGGCAGAATGGACTGAATATAATTCTTAAGGGCCTTAGGATTTCCAAAATGGCAAATGAGCATTGGCTTCAGTTTAAAGTCTTCAGCTGCATTACTTCCTAATAAGACAGTCAGCCTGTCCTTTGAAGCTTTGAAGTCAGGCATTGACTTCTCTCTACCTGTGAAAGTCTTAGAAGGCATTTTCTTCCAGTAGCATCAAAGATCACTGATTACAGATGATAACAGATAATAATGAAAACGTTTGAAATTTTGTGAGAATTACTAAAATTTGACACAGAGACATGAAGTGAGCACTTGCTATTGGAAAAGTGGCACCAGCAGACTTGGCCTGACACAGATTTGCCACAAACTGTCAATTTGTAAAAAAAAAAAAATGCAATATCTGCAAAATGTAATAGAGCAGAGCACAAAGCAGGTATGCCAGTATGTATGTGTTTCTAGAGGAAAAGAGGAGAGACAGGGATGGGCAAGTGGGACTAGTTCTGTGAAGAGGAATGGGAGCTGAAATTCGTAACCACTGTGGGATTATGGTATGATGAATTTAACTTCAGGCCTGAGGGACTTGAGATGAATCAGGGCTGGGCAAATTTCCAGGACTGTGGTGGATATTGTGGTAGCCCCTAGCCACATGGAGTTATTTAACTTTAAGTTACATTTTTAAAATTTAAGTAAAAAATGTAGTTCCTCTGTTGTACTAGGTACATTTTAGATGCTTGACTGTCAATGTGGTGGGTAGTTTATTGGACAGCTCAGGTTTAGAACATTTCCATCATTGCAGAAAATTCTACTGGACAGCACTATTTGAGGTTACCTGATTTCTGGCCTTGTGTGGTCTATCAGATCACTTGAGTTCTTTAAGGAATAATCAGAATTTCTTTCTAACTAATCCCTTCAACTCCAGAATGAAACATAGAGAGCTGGGCTGGGCGTGGTGGCTCATGGCTGTAATCCCAGCACTTTGGGAGGCTGAGGCGGGTGTATCACCTGAGATCAGGAGTTCAGAAGAGCCTGGCCAACATGGTGAAACCCCATCTCTACTAAAAATACAGAAAGTAGCCAGGCGTGGTAGTGCATGCCTGTAACCCCAGCTACTGGGGAGTCTGAGGCAGGAGAATCACTTGAACCTGTGAGGCAGAGTTTGCAGTGAGTTGAGATCACACTACTGTACTCCAGCCTGGACAACAGAGCAAAACTCCATCTCTTTTTTTTTTTCTTGGGTTTTTTTATTTTTATTTTTATTTTTTTATTTTTTTATTTTTTGAAAGAAAGAAGAAGAGAGGAAAGAAAGTGAGAGTGAAAGAAAGAAAAAAAAAGACTGTACGAGAGAAAGAAAGAGGAAGGAAAAGAGGGAGAGAGAACAGGATTCTTGTTCTACTGCCCAGGCTAGAATGCAATCTAAAAATGGGTATTAAAAACCTCTATTATGCCAATAATTGTGTTTAACAATGGAGACAGGAAGGACTAAGAGATGAAAATAACAAACAAGCAGCCAACCAATATTTTATTTAAACCTGTGAAATGCTATGCAATTGCTGAGGAGTGATTTATTTCCAATGATGCGGTCACTTTTAAAACAGGTGTAATATGATACTGAGAAAAATGT
>CAUYLG010027392.1:0-96220 GCA_963573385.1 Cacajao melanocephalus | reverse complement strand
TGTTCAATTTGCCTGTCTGTGTCTTTAACTAGGGCATTTAATCCATTTAAATTTAGGATTAATATTAATATTTGTGAATTCAGTATTGTAATTTAATGCTAGCTGGCTATTTTGCCCATTAGTTGATGTAGATTCTTCATTATAGAGATACTCTTTACATTTTGGTAAGTTTTTGGGATGACTGATACTGGTTGTTCCTTTCTGTATATAGCGCTTCTTTCAGAAGCTCTTGTAAAGCAGGCCTGGTGGTGATGAAATCTCCGAGTGCTTGCTTGTTCACGACAAATTTTATTTTTCCTTCACTTATGAAGCTTAGTTTGGCAGGATATGAGATTCTGGGTTGAAAATTATTTTCTTTGAGGATATTGAATATTGACCCCCACTCTCTTCTAGTTTGTAGGGTTTCTGCTGAGAGGTCTGCTGTGAGTCTGATAGGCTTCCCTTGATGGGAAACCTGACCTTTCTCTCTAGCTGCCCTTAGAATTTTCTCCTTTATTTCAACCCTAGTGAATCTAGCAATTATGTGTCTAGGAGTTGCTCTACTTGAGAAATATCTTTGCGGTATTCTCTGGATTACCTGGAGTTGAGTATTGTCCTGGCTTACTAGGTTAGGAAAATTTTCCTGGATAATACCCTGAAGAATATTTTCCAACTTGGATTCATTCTCTTCATGACATTCAGGTACACCTATCAGTCGTAAATTAGGTCTTTTCACATAGTCCCATATTTCTTGGAGACTTTGCTCATTCCTTTTTATTCTTTCTTCTCGAATCTTGTCTTCTTGTTTCATTTCATTAAGTTGGTCTTCAACCTCTAATATCCTTTATTCTGATTAATCAATTCCACTGTTAAAACCTGTGCATACTTTGAGACGTTCTTGTGTTCTTCAATTCCATTAATTAACTTATATTCCTCTCTAAATTGTCTATTCTCATGAGCATTTCGTCAAACCTTTTTTCAAGGTTCTTAGTTTCTTTACATTGGGCTAGAATATGTTCTTTTAGCTCAGAAAAGTTTCTCATCTGCCTTCTGAAGCCTAATTCTGTTAGTGGATCGCATTAGTTCTCCATCAGGCCTTGTTCCCTTGTTGATGAGGAGCTATAATCCCCTGTAGAAGGACAGGCATTCTGATTTTGAGTATTCTCAGCCTTTTTACACTGGTTTCTTCCCATCATTGTAAGTTTATTCACCTGTCGTTTATAATTGCCAACTTTCAAATTAGGTCTCTGAGTGGACCTCCAACTTGTTGATTCCCAGCACCGAAATCTGAGCAACCCACTGTGCCGACTAAAACAGTGGCATTAAGATTCATGGTGCTTTTCTGTCCAGGAATCTCCGGTCTGGCTTCCCTCTTAAATCCCTTTTTCAATCAGGTAAATAGGCGACTCTGCCTTCCCGAAGCTCCAAACATCCACCAAAAGGGGAGTCAGTCCCGTTTACTCTGCACCAAGAACCACCGCGCCAGGGTGCGGCAAAACCGCCATGCTGGCCACAAGAGTCGCGTGGCGACCCGTGAGGCTCCTCCGCTGGGAATCTCCTGGTCCGTAGGCAACAAAAATTCTTCTGTAAGTGTGGCGTCCTCTCGTTCTGTGCACTTTCTCTGGGAGCTACAATCCTGAGCTGCTAGTAGTCAGCCATCTTGGATCTCTCCCCACAATCTGCATTTTTACAGGAACCCTGGGTAATTCTGATGCTTCCTAGCGGTCAAAGCCACTAGCATGAGGTTTACAGAAATCTTCAGGATCCTTGAAGTTTTTAAGTGGGGGGAGGGGGGGATTCTAAGGGCATTTTAAGAACACTTAGAGTCGTTTGGGTTATTTTAGGGTTGTATATTGTTGACTTAGTGTGTGTATCCTCAAAAGGTACCAATAGGTACCTGAGTGAATTATTTTTAAATTCAGTTTATTTGATAATCATCTGAGTCAGCCCAGAAATCATGTTCACTGCCAGTTTCCCTGGCCTCTATGGGGATGAAGGTCAGAGTAGCTCCTCAGCTCCTGGCTCAGGCCCCAGGTACATGGGGTGGGCTGGGGGATCAGACGGTGTCCCATGTGCCCAGGCGGGGTGAGGCACACATTTATCCAGAAGACACCAAGCAAAGGGCTTTGTGAATCAGGCATTGCATCTGGTACCCAATTCCTAATCAAGAGAACTTCAGAATGTAAGAAACTGAAAGTGGAGCTGTCTGACAGCACATTCTGGCTAACTTCAGATTAGAGTATATATTTTTCTCTTCTTTTGAAAACTTTCGAGTGTCCAATTTCTGAAAGGAGAATTGAGAGTACAATTTTAAAGTGCGTTTGGTATTCAGGGTGACTGACTCTAAACATAGGGAATTTCCCAATTCCTCACATGGGGTCTCTATCCTCAGGCTCCTGCATACTCAAGATGGCATGGCATGGTGGCTGGTTTTCTCAAAGGCCCTAGAACTATTGATGTAATCTTTCCATTTTGTGTGTGTTACATATGTGTGTATTCACATTACATATATATTTATATACACACACACACACACATATATATATATATACACACATATATAGATATGATTTTGGTGTATGAGACTGCATTTCCATTGCATAATGGGCCTCCTATTTTTCTAGGAATTCTGAAGTCTAGTGCTTGGAAAAACTGACCCTACCAGGGACACAAAGGCCTGGCTGACTTTAATCTTCTGGCCATTGTTTTTGTTGTTGTTGTTGTTGTTGTTTTTTGTATGTTTATACGTTTTTGGATTCTCAATATTTTTGGAGTTACTAAGCAGGAAATTTTAACTTAAAAGCCAATGTAATAGAAGCATTAACAAAATCTAATACCACCTCCCCAACATAACTTTTTTCATAGGCCTTTACGTATAGGCCTACAATTATATTGAACATACCATTTTATTTAGTTTACATAGCAATATTTTCCATGTTTCTACATAAACTATTACGTAATTTCACCCTGAGTCTCACTCTGTCATCCAGGCTGGAGTGCAGTAGCAAGATCTTGGCTCACCGCAGCCTCTGCCTCCCAGTTCAAGCGATTCTTCCGCCTCAGCCTCCTGCTGGGATTATAGGCACCCACAACCACACTTGGCTAATTTTTGTATTTTTAGTAGGGATAGGGTTTCACCAAGTTGGCCAGGCTGGTGTCAAACTCCTGACCTCAGGTGATCCACCTGCCTCAGCCTGCCAAAGTGCTGGGATTACAGGTGTGAGCCACTGTGCCCCGCCTTCTACATAAATTTGATAATTATACTTTCAGTAGCAGAATAATATTCATGCTTATGGTTTTTATTTTACCTATACCATTATCACAAGGAAGGAGGAAAGCAAGGAAAAAATGTACTTGGCTTTTTATTTGGATTACTTAAATCTATAGATAATTTGGGGGAGATCTGCTAAATTTTGAATCCATAAATGAGGTATATCTTCCCATTTTATAAATTTTATTTTTTTAATCTTTTATTATATACCTAGAAATGCATAGAAATACATTTTTATATATTTTTCTTGTTTTAGCAACCTTGCAAAATTCATTTCATATTTCTAATAATTGATCTCTAGATTATTATGACCAACTTTAATTCAACTTTTATTTGTTGGTTTATTTTAATGGGTCATGGATGTTATAGTTTACTTTTTTGCTTAGTGATTTTTGTGACAACTTGTTTCATAGCCAATATTTGGCTAGGGAACTTTAACGCTTGAAGTTGAACACAAACGGGAAAGGTTCCCTTGTTCCCCTCGAAGCACGTGAGACAGGGGGTGTGGCTTCCTTCTTTAGTGCCCCGCTGCTCAAACCTCTAGGGGAGCATACAGACGGGCAGGCTGTGGGGCTCAGATCCCACGGCAGTGTCTAGGGGGATGAATGTTTACAGCTCCTGAAGTCCCAGTGGGCGTGTGTTACTGGGTGCCCTTTTAGTTTAGCTGTCCATAGGTGGCTTGTGTTAACCAGCTCAATTAGACCCTCTACCTTGTGGCAAGTACAGAGGGCTTTCTGTATCCTGGGGTTCTTGCCTTGATGTACCGAAGAATTGGATCACGTGGGCTTGGAGAAAGAGTGCAAGGTTTTTTTGAGTGGAAGTAGCTCTCAGCAAATGGGGGAGCCAGAAGGGAGATGGATTTCCCCTGGAGTCACGCCACTTGGGCCTGGGCTTCCCTCCCACTGCCCCTGCCAAACTCCACGCCGTTCTGCCTGTTGGTGGCCTGCCGGCCTGCCAGTGCCTGCTGATGTGATCCTCTCCAGGTCCAGCCCCTGATGCGTTCCTCCACTGATGGGCTCCTCTCCAAGACCAGCCGCTTCTGTCTCTGCCTTGCTAAGGTCTCCGGTTTTTATAGGTACAGGATGGGGACACAGCAGGCCAGGGTGGTCTAGTGAAATGCAACATTTGGGCAGGAAAGCAAAAATGCCTGTCCTCACCTAGGTCTGTGGAGGTAGAGCACTCGCTAGGGACCACGCCCTCCTCTACCCAGCACTTCACTTCCCCACTTCGATATCATTTAAAGGGACCACGCTCTTCCCTTCCTAGAGCGTATCAATTACATTTCTCAAATATGTCCTTACCTTTAAGATCTTTCCTTGGTTTCATTTTGGAATCAAGGCTCTTTGTAGTCCCAGACAGCCAATATCCACAATGCGTGGGAGTTCTAAGCAGTTTGTTCCCAAAATTATACCCTAGACATCGCTGAGACATAATTACTTTCCATCAGCAAGACAGACCCACGCTCTCATGTTCCCTCCGCCCCAGCGTTTGGCACCAGCTACCTCGCAGAAGCCCAGGGTTGTCCCAGGGAAGGATGTTGTAAAATACCCCAATCTAGGTACTGTTGACCCCATAGATGGCTCTGCAGGTGAGGTAGGTGGCATCAGGGGCCGCTTAGAGGGGCTTAGTGACTAGCAGGGGACATTAAAAGTCATGAATTATTGAGTTGTGGAAATTCCTTATGTATTTTGAAAACCCCTTATCAGATACATGGTTTGCAAATATTTTCTTCCATTCTATAGGTTGTCTTCTCATCTCATTGTTTCCTTTGCTGTGTAGAAGCTTTTTAGTTTGATGTAGTCCCACTTGTTTATTTTTGTCTTTTTTTTTTCTTTGAGACAGTATTTTGCTCTGTCATCCAGACTGGAGTGCATGTGATTTCAACCCACTGCAACCTCAGCCTTCTGGGCTCAAGCAATCCTTCTACCTCAGCCTCCCAAGTAACTGGGACGACAGGTGCATGACACCCTGCCCAGCTAATTTGGGGGGCGGTATTTTTTGTAGAGATGGGTTTTGCCATGTTGCCCAGGCTGGTCTCAAACTCCTGTGCTCAAGCAATCCACCCACCTTAGCCTTCCAAAATGCTAGGATTACAGGCGTGAGCCATGGCGCCAGGTCTGTTTCTGCTTTTGTTGCCTGTGCTCTTGGTGTCATATCCTAAAAATCAGGGAACAAATATTCAGTTACAAGGAAAGTTCTAGGGATCTCACATACAGTGCTGTGACTATAGTTAATAGCACAGTATTGTTTACTTGAAATTTGCTAAGAAAGTAGATCTTTGACATTTTGGGCTGGATGAGAAAAGAAAAACAGTAAATCTGAAGTATCCTCACATCACACACACACACACACACACACACACACTGGCAACTGTGTGATGATGGATGTGTCAATGTGATGTGATAATCATTTCACAATGTATGTGTGAAATGTACACATACAACAATTATCAGGTTGTACACCTTGAATATATGTATGTCATTTTTATTTGTCAATTATACAACAATAAAACTGAAAAATAATTTTTAAATTAAAAATAATAGTCATGTTTATGGCTTATGAGTTAATCAATCCAAGTTTAAAACTCCACTAAGAAAAATTTGTCTTGCTCCAATGCAAGAACAATTAAATCAGGGTTAGCCAAACACTGATATATAAAAATCCATATTATATTCTGCTTTAAGCCAAAACATATGTTTAGATTTCAGTTTTTCCTAAAGTTTAAACTTAACACTTAAATTCCAACTTATGGTTGCCGCTTTAAAAACTTCTCGGCCGGGCACAGTGGCTCACGCCTATAATCCCAGCACTTTGGGAGGCCGAGGCAGGTGGATCACGAGGTCAAGAGATTGAAACCATCCTGGTCAACATGGTGAAACCCCGTCTCTACTAAAAATACAAAAATTAGCTGGGCATGGTGGCACATGCCTGTAGTCCCAGCTACTCGGCAGGCTGAGGCAGGAAAATTGCTTGAACCCAGGAGGCGGAGGTTGCAGTGAGCTGAGATTGCGCCATTGCACTCCAGCCTGGGTAACAAGAGCGAAACTCCATCTCAAAAAAAAAAAAAAAAAAACTCATCAAAATTATAATAAGCTACTCTTTGGCCAATGTATAGGGTGGTCATATTTATCATCCATACTGGGACATTTTGAGAGTGAAAGGGGATTCTGTTAATAATTACATATAACCACAGAATAAAGTGGAAGCATCCCAAGTAAACCAGGACTTATGATCCCTACCAGTGGGTCTACGTACCATTTTAGAACTTCTAAAGTTAACTTATATACTTATAAAGCATATACTTACAATTTATTATTTACATAAAGTTAACTTAATTATATAATGTATATACTTAAACCGTAAGTCACAATTTCTATTCTGCATGATTTCTTCTTTTCTTCTTTCTGTCCCCATATGATCTGCAGAAAATTTTGCATGGTTTTAAAAGGAAAATAGCAACATCAATTTTACTTAAGTTCAATTTTCAGCAGTGTTTTCTTTCATTTAAACATTTCAGCAACCTACTCAAATGTCTTCAAAACTTCACAGTGAGGTCTTGTACTCACAGCAAACTCCATTCAGTAATAACTTCATTACCTAAAATAGACAATACCAAATTACTTCATAAAATCTGTTTCCATAAAACAAGCCAAGAACTGCCAGCACCTTTGGCAGAAGCCTATTAGAATTTTTGGGGTGATTTTAGGCACTGTAACTCCTACAAGGCTTACTGCCTTTTGGGGAGTCTTGGTTGGACCCCAAATGAACCATTTATCTTCAATCTATATCACCTACATCTACATGATGAACTGTACAAAAGTCTCACTGCTTTGGAGTGTAACTGCCTGCTCATCTGTTTCACCCAACTTAGTCAATGCAGCAACTGAAAAGCTATCTTTGAATTAAAAACTCTAAATATGGGAAATCAAAACAACACTCAAAGGGAACTGTGATGTATCCAAACTTTATTTTTGTCTCTCTCTCCCCACTTCCCCACCTCTCTCTCTCTCTCCTTACATACGCATTATTTACAGAAGCATCATTAAAAATCTTGTCTTGGTTTTTGCCTTCTTCTAGAGGCCAAATTACGATGGTCACTATTTATGCTCCATGGCCAGATTTCTTAGGAAGACACTGTCAAATCACATATTAAACTTTATGAACCAATGAAGTAATTTCTCTGTATTAGTCAGTGTTCTCCAAAGGGGTATGTGTGCGTGTGTGTGTGTGTGTCTGTGTGTGTAGAGAGAGAGAGAGGTGGGGGTGTGGGGAGACAGAGCTTAAGGAACCGGTTCACATAATTCACATTGTAGTTCAAGTTCAAAGGCAGTTGAGGCAGAATTCCTTCTGCTCTGGGATCTTTTTTCTTAAGGCCTTCAACTGATTGGGTGAGGCCCACCCACATTACGGAGGGCAGACTGCTCAAAGTCTACTGATTTACATGTTAATCTCAATTAAAAAAAAAAAAAACATTCACAGTAACATCTAGACTAATGTTTGACCAAATATCTGGGCTCCATGGCCTAGCCAAGTTGACATATAAAATTAGATATGATATCTCCCCCATACCATTGGGTGAAACTTGGGCCTTAGTCTGAAAATCCCACGATTGGGGAGCCATGGGGGGATGCTTCCAACAGAAGCAAGCCCAGGTGCCCAACCCCTGCAGGGTGGCTTGTCCATTTTACAGATGAGAAAACCAAGTCCTAGAGAAAGGCTCACTGAGCTGGTCCCAGGGTCCAAGGGCCAGGAGTGGAGTCAGAGTAGAAATCCAGCCTCACCGAGTAGAAGTTCCAAGCTCTTTCCTCCACAACTCCTGGCTCTCCAGAGCCCCTCAACTGGGAGCTTCTAAGACAAACTTCTCATTTCACGTCCTATTTTGGACAAACAGCCAGCCCCAAGCATGTTCAAACCATAAACTGGAGGAAAAAAATTAACTTACCTGGTGGGTGCTCCTTCCTGTTCCTGCCCCCAACTTTACAACCACCCTCTCACAACACAGAGCTCCTGTGCCCAGCAGGCACACAAAGACCCATCCATGGGGGGCCGTCTCTTTGAAAAGTGCTTTATTTCAAGAAGATCTGAGTCAGGTGCATTAAAACATATCAAATTGTTACAAAAATGTATGGCTCCCTAATGAGGCCTTGTCAGATCATGTTTAGATGAGTAAACACATCAGTGTATAAGTTCAAAACCAAACATTGAAACAGGTCATGTACCATCGCTGAAAGACAAGTTATAATTAAGAAAAGAATACTTCACAAGGCTAAAACAATTGGGGAAACCTTCAGAAACACTAGCAATTACACACCAGAAACATCAGCCTGGAAACAGGTCTGTGATCTACAGGGAAGACTCCAAAGGTAAACTGAGGCTTTCCCATCATAGCTTGTGCATCTTGTGCTCAAACACTTAAAACACAAGGGGCACTTAAACCCCACCCCTTGTAATAGGGTGAAGCTTTCTATTACATCTGAACAAAGGGATGCCACATTCATTTTTATTTTTACGTCTCTAGGAAATCATATCTCATCTCATCTGACTGAAGCAAGACTTTGTGCAAAACAACTTAAGTGGAAATGTGAAAATGTGTGCTGCTTTATGAGGGATACTCATGGTGATATCCTGTCTCCCATCTCATTCTCCACGTCATGATTTGGCTGCTGTAAGACACTGAAATTGCCTCGTCCGTGTAGAAGTTTCTCTCTTGGCAATGTATCTATGACACCACATTGTGCTATAGAGCTTTGACATAAAATGTAGTTTTTGGTTGATATGGTGGTGGTGCTGGTATTTTTTTAAAGATAACTTCCCTTTTCTTAAGAGAGCTTCTTGCCCTTCTGTGGTCAATTTCTTTCTCCACCCTCCTGACACTTTGAAATCACCAGTCAATTCCACAGAATTCTTGTCAAGACATTTCTGCATGGAGAACAGATTGGGAGGGGCCATTATATGCCACCGATATTAGGATAAAATGTCTTTACCTAGAGAAGAACCTCTCCTAGAGGTTTTCTTTTGGTGGGGGAAGAGAGGATGGTGAAAATATTTCTCCTTGAAGCATCAGCATGTCTCAGGCCAAAATCTTGGCGCAAGGCCTTGTCATTTTTCTTGCACATGGGTGGCTAATATCCTGAAATCCTCTTGCTTCAACTCAACTTCAAGCTGAAGTCCGTCCAGCCTGGAGACCAATGTGCGCGTTCTTCACCAACACGTACAGGGAAGACTTCCTTTGTGCTTTTCAGCCTATCCCCAAGATGACCGCCACCCCCTACCCCGGCCCCCACCATTTAAGTCATAACCTTCCCTCTCATGTGATCACAGAGAATGTGACCTTGTGCTTAATTCCACCATCCCAGCCAGATGGGCTCAGGTTTTTCCTTTACTTGATCACATTGTAACATAAGCCCTGGGGAGAAAAAAAGAAGCCAGAAGCAGCTAAACTGCTTTTCACAAGTTGGGGGAAAAAAAAAAACAACCTATAAATTGGTATTTTGTTCTTTATGCAATTTTAGGTTCCTTGCACACAATTACATAAACCCCCACAAATCAGTTGAAGAGTTCAAAACTGCAAGACCATGTGATACCAGTGAGAAAATCTGTTCCACGCTGTGGCAAAGCGTCTCTGTTTCAATTGCTGCTATTTCAAAGGACCTTTCCAAAATTTCTGATCAGGTTCTTAGGATGTGAGAAATGACCTCTAAAAAGGGCAGGACAGAATCGAAAAGTGTGGTCTGCATCACGTGGAAGTGTGTTGTTTAAGATAGGATCTCCTCTTTCACTTCCACCTCCTGACCTCCCATCTTTAAAAAGGCGGGTCTGCCTTAATATTGCTCCCTTGGAAAGTGACCTGGCCAACTAAACATGTTGCACTATTTCCATATTTAACACTATCGTAGTGCTGGTGCAAATCAAAGAGAACTCTTATAAACCAGAAATTGCTGTCCAATAATAGTGGTTAGTAGTTTGCTTTGTGGAAATTCTTCTCCCAAGTCCTCCAAGGAGAATTACTGGGGCCAACTAAGGCTTTGAACATTCAAAATAAAAATTACCAGAAGAGAAGTTCTCCAAATCATTTTCTCAAATGCAAAACTCAGAGGTGTTTGCATTCACAGAACGGTTCTTTCCCATCTGTAACTAAGGAAGCCTCTCCTGGTGCCCACTCCTTGTCTTCTTACGCCAATTCTGTGTAGTTTGCAGAAGCCCTTCTGGGTTTCCACTCCATGCCCCACGGGGCTGGTGCTGCTGACCCTGTGGAGGAAGGAGGCTTGCTATAACACCCATGGCAAAATGCCAGGGGCAGCATGCCATCTTTTGCAGTCTACATTGAGACCACAGCTTTGAGCCTTTCAAAGATGCCATAGGTATGAATGGGGGCAGGAGGGTGCCTGGGGTAGAAACATCTCCACCAAAAAGGCCCACCTTCCTTTGGAGGCACCAACCAGGGTCTGTCCTTTCCTCAACTGCCCAGCTCTGCAAACCTTCCTTGGAGAGAAGGTGGAGAAGAGATGGGCAGTATCTTACCCCAGCTAGGCTCAGAGATGTCAGAGAGACGTCCATTCTTAGAAGCTCTTGGTCTTGCTTGGTCCATCTCTACAGCCAGGTGCCCAGGTCCAAGCATCTGTCTCCCTCCTCAAACTGTATCAGCTGCACTGATGCTCAGCTGCCTGGCAAGCTTCCTGATGGGAGTCCCAGGGCACAGACTGTTCTTGCCCTTTCCCCGATTGGGGTTGACTCTAAAGATCACCTAGGTGGCTTCTCAGAGAAGCTAAGAAAGAAGCTCCATCCTTCCCATGTACCTTCACCAGGTGGCCTAAAGAGCTTCCCTGAACCCCACACTCAGTCAGTACCAAGATGAGGCTTCATTCTTGGAATGCATTTCCACACACAAGGTGAGGGCAACTTGCAAGAACACAGAGGTCGGAAAGAATAAAGTCTTGACTGCAAACATGGCTCCAGCTTCAAGTGCAGGAAGACCCTTGATGACGTGAAGATGGGCTGGGTTCAAGGCACCTGTCATTTCTGCAGGTAGCCTTGACACTACCCTTCAGCCTGAAACTTCCTGGCCACCAGGCCCTGGCCACACTAGCTGGTCAGCCCCGCATACACACCAGTGAGATCTTTGTTTCTTGAGACGTTTCCTTCCACTCAAAGAAGCGCCAGAGAGACGGGTTGACAGCTGGGTACAGAGAAACACATAAGATCCTCTGTCTCCTAGAGGTAGCCATGGAGGCAAGGATGGAGGCAGAATCCACTTCTTACAGGTTTCCGCATAGAACATCACATATGTCTTTGTCATTTAAAACGATCAGAGTTTCCAGTGTAAAAACATGGGGGCTTATTGCATCTACCCCATGGACGGTCTATCTTTTTATTTCCATCAGACTTCCCTCAAGGTTATGCGGCTGTTATTTTGTTAATTTCCAAAGCTCTCACATTCACTGATCCTTCTAGGAATACAGGGAGAATTTCTACCAACATATAAACAACCCAAATGGTGAACCTGGAGAACCCTCTTCCCTTTCTAAACACAGGCAGACATGTGGCTGCTCCCTGGCACATGAGAGGAGAAATCTTTCCTTCAACCTAAAAACCTCTCAGATCATGGTTCCTCTGATTTTCTGGCCCATAAGCAGCACATTTGCCAGGCTCACGGCTCTCGTGCTAGTTGCCTGGAATTTAATTACACGTGAAAGTATCAGGTAGGCACATGGACACGTACCATGTGTGCACACACATGTACACAGACACATTTTGGGTCCTCCTTATAACCAAAATTAAAAGTCCTTGTGAGTAGAAGAAAGGAGAGCAGGGGTCCAGGGATGGGGAGCTGTCTGCTGACTTCTACATCCAGCTCCTGGTAGCAAATGATGGCTTGGCTGGAGCTGGAGAGGTTTGCGTCTAAATGTTTCCATGGAAAGAAAGTGCCCAGCTTCCTGGGGGTCTTATGGCAATGGCGGCTCCTGGGGTGCCCGGATCCCCTCATTCTCATGGCTCAGATTGTTGCTGGGGTCTCGGCTATCTCCTCTAGCCTCTGCCGAATCATCAGCCGGAGCACGGTGTACCTGGAGACAAGAAACAGGCTCAGGCGGAGAGCAGCCAGCAACGCACACTTCCCTAGGACCTTCCCGGCCACCCAGGTAACACCAAGGTCACACCAGGTACCGGTGCAGTCAAGTGCCCTGCTCCTTTGCTTCCATTACTGACCCCTACCCCTCTTTAGCTACTTTGTTGCTTATGTTCATTCCTACAACATGACGAGAGGAAATAAAGAGGCCAAATCCAAATTAGATTATTTTACTATGGGTAGAACATCTGGTCAAAAAAAAAAAATAACAGCAATAACAAGCATTCTACGAATTCAGTGCATTTGCTTACTATGTCCAAGACACTATGCATAGTACTTCATATGCACAGTAGCTCAGGAACCCTCACCTAGGCTAGATGATATAAAATTGCTAACCCCTCTTGGGGGTCCCACAAAAATGGCAACTCCATGTGGTCTAACCCTATATCAGAACCTGCATTGTGCAGAAGAGGCCATAGCAGCTACCAGGCATGGAGGTCCGTGGCTTAGGGGCAGTTCAGTTTTCCCATGACTTCCCTGAGCTATGGCACTGCAGCTACAGGAGTGGGCACTGTCATGCAGGGATAAATAGACATATTCCTTATGTTCAGGCCTTTGTGCTGCACAGTAAAAGCTGTTTTAAAAGTTTAGGACATAGTTGGCCGGGCGTGGTGGCTCACGCCTGTAATCCCAGCACTTGGGGAGGCCGAGGCAAGTGGAGTTCAAGACCAGCCTGGCCAACATGGCAAAACCCCATCTCTACTAAAAATACAAAAAAATTAGCTAGGTGTGGTGGCACATGCCTGTAATCATAGCTACTAGGGATGCTGAGGTGGGAGAATCACTTGAGTCCGGGAGGTGGAAGTTGCAGTGAGCAGAGATCGTGTTACTGCACTCCAGCCTGGATGACAGAGCAAGACTCCGTGTCAAAAAAAAAGTTTAGGACATAGTAAGTATTCAGTAAATGTTATCAGACTAGTTATGATCATCGATACAGCAAATCCAGCATTGGCTGTATTTTCCAGTGGCAAACATGAATCACTTATTCAACCACATCTATAAAAGGCAATCTCTTTTATGAACTACACGTGGCAAATAGATCACAAAATCCTCCCCAGAAAGAAGTTTTGTTTTTCAATCAAAATGCAATTTCCAGAAGAGAAATGTTACAAAGGGAGGAAGGGAGAGAAGAAAGGATTTTAGAGGTCAGTGGGGCAGGCGACTTCCACTGCTAGGACAGCCTTCCTGAAATCTCTGGAACCTCCGGGTCTTGGTTAGCACTCCTTGCCCTCACCCCTTCAGGCAAGCAGCGATAACACTAGCCCTAGGGACTGCACTACCCCCTGAAGTTACCCCAGACTCTGCCCAAGTCTTTGTAAATAGTCCCTCCATCAAACACCCCTCCAAGACCCTCATCAGAATGAGCATCTATCTCCTGCTGGGAGCCTGATCATATACTTAAGAAACCAGGGCACAGTCACCTCCTTACTTCTGAATCTAGACCCCAAAGAAATTTTAAACCAACACCTTTTCAGAGTGTTTCCTAAGAGGGAGGACAAAAGACACTTTGATGTCCCACATCAAAATGAGAAGCTGACACAAGAAGTAGAGAGATGAACACATGACACTCTCATGTCCCCACTTGAAATCCAGATTTGTCGATGGGCAGCCCCCCCACCACCCGAAGAAAGCCCAGAGACCCAGGCCCATGCAGCAGCTCAGCACAGTCCCTGCAAGGACCTAACAGAGGCCCCTCTGTTGAGGCCCAGAAGTGCACCCAGGGCCCCAGGGGCCACGCTTACTTGCGCATCAGCTTCTTTACTTCCCGATCTTCTTCCTCCTGGAGCTTCTGAATGAAGCTTTTAAGTACCGGCATCTCAAACTTTATATACTGGGCCACCTGGGGAGAAAGAAGCAAGTCTCCGTGCATGCCCTTCCCAGCATCACTCCAATTCCTTTCAGGGCCATCCTCATACAAGGCACAAAGCCTTGAGAAGTCTTTTTTTTTTTTTTTTTTTTTTTCCAGAAACCCAGGATTTCCTTAAAGGCAGGAGCCAAGTCTCATTCCTCTCCAGGCTGGGAAGGAGTCTGTGACGGTTGCTTCACTTACGTGACACCATCTCATAACTTCTCATTTTTCATGTCATGTGTTCAGTTCATGATGAAGTGACGCCAAACATAGAAAAGCGCTTTCTCTTGATACAGGAATGCAGAGAAAGAACTGAACCCATTATGTTTAATAAGCCCCTTTGTTCTGTCTTAAGAGAATGTAAGGAACCAGGCTTCAGAATGACGAGCTGGGTCTCAAGGCTTAAACAAGCATCCAAATATGAACTTGCTTTGGAGAGGCTGTGGGTGCCTCTAGGGTGAGTTAAAGTTTAAAAATGGCACTAGTCATGGTGGCTCACGCCTGTAATCCCAGCACTTTGGGAGGCTGAGGCCAGTGGATCACTTGAGGTCAAGAGTTTAAGACCAGCCTGGCCAACATGGTTAAACCCTATCTCTACTAAAAATACAAAAATTAGCCAGGTGTGGTGGCACACACCTGTAGTCCCAGCTACTTGGAAGTCTGAGGCAGGAAATATTGCTTGAACCAGGGAGGTGCCACTACACTCCAGCCTGGGCAACAGAGCGAGACTCCATCTCAAAAAAAAAAGAAAAGTTAAAAAATGGCTTCCCTTCCCCCCAACCCCAGAATCCCCATCCTGTTCTATCAACTCTCCTTCCTGGGAGAAGTATATTTCTTTATCTTATTAATGTTGAGCTCATCCATGTGACTGGTTTTGGCCAATGGAATTTGTGTGGACATGACACACCAAATCTGAGTGGAGGCTTCAAATATGCTTACACGATTTGGCCTGGTTTCTCATGCTCCACCATCTGCCATGAGGAGCACACCTATGAGCAGTAACTACTGCCCCAAGACCCTGGGGCTCTGGATGAGTCACACAATGGCAGACCTGAACTCAACCCACACTTAGAGTAGACCCATTGCTAACAGACCAGAGAATCATGGGCAAAAAAGTAAATGTTTGCTATTGCAAGCTATTAAGATTTGGAGATGTTTGTTACTGTAGCAAAAGCTGACTATTACATGGCTCACTTCTTGTATATATATATATATATTTTTTTTTATGACAGGGTCTTGCTGTATCTGCCACCCAGGCTGAAGTGCAGTGGTGTCATCACAGGTCACTGCAGCCTAAACTACTTGGGCTCAATTGATCCTCCCACCTCAGCCTCCCAAGTAGCTGGGGCCACATGCACACACCACCATGCCCGATTACTTTAAAAAAGTTTTTTGTAGAGACAGGGTCTCATTTTGTTGCCTGGACTAGTCTCAAATCCCTGGTCTCAAGCAGTCCTCCTGCAGCGACCTCCCAAAGTGCTGGGATTACAGGAGTGAGCCACCACAACCAGCCAACTGCTAACTTCCTAGCATTGCCAAAAGAGTGTCTGCAGACATTTCTCATCCCTCTCACAGTACCCTAGGAAGGTTCAAGCAATTTATTCCTTCTATAGAAATCACTTTCTGCCTGGGCATTCCTCCAGCAACTCCCACCTTCAACCTGGCTTCAAGAGAACCTGGTACTGAAGAACAGCAGTAAAAGGGGGCATGATCATTGGTCAAAAAAGTCATTCTATGCCCTAGTTGCAGGTGACCCAACCAAATCCCTACCCTCCTGAGGAAAGACCACCTGACCCAAAGGGGACTCACATCATAGGTGACTTCCTCCACCTGGTCCTTCTCCATTAGAAACACTTTGGAGACTTGTTCACATGGGCCCTGGAGGATTCGAACAATCAGCGGGTAATCGGTGGTCTTCAGCTTCTGTTTCTCTGCAATCACACACAACCAGGGGCAGCCCTGAGTTTGGCCAGAGGCCTTTCTCTCACATTAAGTAGTGGTCAATGCAGGGGTTCAGATGGACCAGGCACCTTAGGAGATGCCGCCATATAAGTCAGGAGACTGATTTATAAATGAACTATTCCGTAGATGTTGTAAAAAGCAACCTCCTCCCACTCACCTCCCCTCAGCAGTACCACCATGCCTCAAACCCCTTGGAGGAACTGGGTTTATCTGTCTCTTGAGAAAATCTAGTTCCTTTTTTAATAGGCAGTTAGGTTTAGGATTTGTTTACTGGCCACAGAAGGCAATCCCTAGTAGACTCACACAGCAAGCCTATCAGCCTTGAAAACAAACAACATTTGGAAGTTTCCAAAACCCAAACAACAAGAGAAGGAGGCAGAGGTATTTTTTTAACTTGCTATTTTGAGATAATTAGAAGTTTTAAAGTACACTGTGGCCTTCAGACTTACCACCACTCGTATGGACCACGTACAAGGCAAACTCCTCTGCTGAATTCTCAATCTGAAGCAGGAACAAAAGATACTTATTGAAAGTATCTATTTAAACATCCCAACTGCGAGCCTTTTTCTCTTCTTTAACAATGCAAAGCTAAGTCTATTTTAGGCTGTTCTGAGGGGAGAGCTATTTATCTACACCTCTCAGAAGTGATGAGAAGATCGAGAAGGCAGATGAGTTTATCAATAATACAGTCATGCGCTTAACCAAGAGGATGCATTCTGAGAAATGTGTCACTAGGCAATTTCATTGTTGTGCAAACATCACAGAGGGTATTTACACAAACCTGGATGGCACAGCCTACTACACACCTAAGCAGAATGGTATAGCTATTGCTCCTGAGCTACAAACTTGTACAGCATGTTACTATACTCAATGCTGTAGGCACTTGTAACACAATGGTAAGCATTTGTGTATCTAAACATATGTAAACACAGAAAAGGTACAGTAAAACAATGGATTATAATCCTATGGGACCACTATCATATATGTGGTGCATCATTGACCAAATTGGTCGTTCCGTGGCACATGACTAGGATAGATAATAGCTGTCGTCTATTGCAATATGCCAGGCATAGTTCTACAACTGTTAAAGGTTTCAACCCATCTAATGCTCACGACAATACCGTAGTGAGGTCCCATTATCCTCATTTTATCATGATGAAGCAGAGGCAGAAGTAGGTTAAGTAGCCCACCCAATTCATCCAACTCACAGGTGCTCAATGGAGATTTGAACCCAGAGCCTGTGTTCTTAGGTTGCTAGGCTACACTGGCTTCCATTAAAAATAAGAATACCTGGTCTCCAAAAGATCTCTGGTCTCCAAGAGATTGTGGAAAACATAGAGCAACAGGACTTTAAAAGCAGTCCTGCACTATAATTTGCACATCTATTTAAGTATCATATTTCATATTTCAAAGTAGGTTTCCCAACTGTGTCCCAGAAGTCAATCTTTGCACCGAGCCCAAAACCAGTCATCAGGCCCCAGGGTCCTTCTAAAGTAGCCAGTAGCCCATAAAGGATTGGAAGGCTGATGTTTCTCAAACTTTGGTAGGCATCCAAGCCCCTGCAGGCTTGTTAGATGGCATCCCCGGCCTACCCCTCATAATTTCTGATTCAGCGGGTCTGGGGTGGGGCCTGAGAATCTGAATTTCTAACAAGCACCCAGGTGATGCTGATGCTGTGGACCTTGTCTTGGATCGTGAGGATCTAAAGAACCCAAGCCCTCTGCCCAGCATCCTGCAAACCATACAATTCCCATAGCTCCCCACACAACCACTCTAGGGGTCCCAAGGCACACCTGTGACACTATCTGTGGCCAGCCAGTAAAGGGAACTTGCCTTAAATTTGTTGAGCAGAAGCTTCAGGACCTGTGGGGTGGTCATGGTGCTATTGATGCGGACGTTGGTGACAGAGCCATAGGCTGGTGTGAACACGGATGTCTGTCAATAGAAGGGGCCAGCTCAGGGTGGGAGTGAGAACAAGAACCCAGTGCTAAAATCCAGGTGCGGTACAGGGCACAGTGACGATACTCATAATGTACCCCCTGGGAGCCCTCAGCAGCCTGGCAAGCAGCAGGCTTTACTGACAAAGCAGCCCTCGGGGTTTGCATAATTCAGTTTATGCTCCACACTTACAAAGACCCTTCCGCTGGGACTTCAGCACAAGGCTGTCTCTGACCATTCTCCCACCATGCACTTCCCTCCAGGGGCAGGATTTGAAGAGAGCAGGAGGAAAGGAGGGGTCAGCTGGCTTGGGCGGGGTCGGTGGTGCACTGACACCCCCAGGACTGAGACCTGCAGCTCTGCTTCAGAAACAGCGCTGAGCTCCAGGAAAAGCCAGACCATACACCAATGGGGGGCACAGTGTGCAGGAAGAGGGTGTAGCATGGATTTTCTTGGAAGGGACTGAGGAGCTGTGTTTATAGGGTCTTCAAGGCTACAGTGGGGACTGCTTTGTATAGCCCCACTGAATTCACCCACCACCCCAGGGGGGAACCCACAGGGGGACTCAGCCTTCTGACCTGGGGTCCCTCCACCCTCTGGAGCCAGCAGGGCTTGCAGCGCACCCACAACCCAAAGACTAAACAGCAGCACACACTTGCCTTCCCAGGCATCACACCACCCACCACATGGCTGTAGCCCTGAGGTGGCAGCTACCCAGGAAGGGGTCCTCCCCCTCCCGTCCCCCCGTCCACTTTACCTTATGGTTGTAGAAATGGCCATTGATGGAGAAGCGATGGCGTCTGATTCGCCGCTGGTCACTAGGCGTCCTCACATTGCCACGGCGACGCACCCCAACATCACTGCGTGTGCGCATCAGCTGTGGGGTGTCCTCCTGCAGGGGCTTCAGGCCCCTGGAGTCTGAGAGAGGAGAGGCAAATGAGCTGTCTCTCTGGACCTGGGACATGGCACATGGTCCTCTCTGTGGCCAGTGCTACAGAACCCACTGTCTCCAAAAACATATTTTATACAAATAGTATTTTCTGCTGCAGGAAGACATAATGCAGAATTTACAGAGAAGTTATACAGTGAAAAGTTCAGAAAACACTTCAGACCCGAACTCCCTGGGTTCAAATCCCAGCTCCATGATTGCCACATATCACTAACCTCTCCGGTCCTCAGTATTTTTACATATAAAATGGGGATAATAGTAATATCCATCTCAGAGGATTGCTGAGGGTTTAAATGAGTTGATACACATAAAGTGCTTAGACTAGTGCCTGGCACAGGATAAACATGATATAAGGGCTAACAAGACACTGCAAACTAACTCTGACACATGCTACACACGGATGAACCTTGAGGACGTTATGCTCCATGCAAGAAGTCAATTACAAAACGGCAAATACTGAATGATTCCACCTATATGAGGTACTTAGAGTGTACCCTCATGTAAGTGTACTTCATATAACTGAAGTACACTCTAAGTATATTCTAGGTACATTCAAAATTACAGAGAGAGTAGAATGGTAGTTGCCAGAGGCTAGAGGGAAAGGATATGGGGAGCTATTGGAAGTTTAACGGGTACAGAGTTTCAGTTTCACAAGATGGGAAGAGTTATGGAGATGGATGGTGGTGATGGTTTGCATTATGAGTGTATTTCACACCACCAAACTGTACACTTGAAATGGTTAAGATGGTAAATGTTATGTAGATCTTACCACAATAAAAAATTAGACAAAATAATGCTTAATAGAGCATACACATAAAAATATACAGGGTTCCCATGGCATATTTCTATCTTGTATGTATATAAACATAAAATATTGACATTAATCATAAGTAGGTTAATCTGATCTTATTAAAGTATATTTAATCCATGTTATCTAAAAAAGATTTTGCAAACTGACAATATCTATGAAAATTTAAACCCAGAAATTCCACTTGAAAGAATCGTACATGCTGACAAATGTGTGACGTGACACATGTATAAGGCCACTGCCTGCAAACCTGACAGAGCAGAGACTGAAAATGACTTAAATATCTACCAAAAAGGAGTGATGATGTAAATTATCCTTTTTCCATACAATGAAATAATGCAAAGCTGTAAAGAATGAGGAAGTTCTTTATAAATTTGTAAGGAAAAGTTCCCCAGATAAACTGATCAATGAAAACTGGAATGTGCAAAATGCTACCGCTTGCAGAAATAGGGAAAGAAAAGAGACTACATCTGACCAGGCACAGTGGCTCATGCCTATAATCCCAGCACTTTGGGAGGCTGAGGTGGGCAGAGCACTTGAGGCCAGGAGTTCAAGACCAGCCTGGCCAAGACGGCAAAACCCTGTCACCACTAAAAATACAAAACATGGTGCACATGCCTTTACTCCTAGCTACTCAGGAGGCTGAAGAGGGAAGATCACTTGAACCCGGGAGGCACAGAGCCAAGATTCACAAAGGAAGGAAGGAAGGAGGGAGGGAGGGAGGGAAGGAGGGAAGGGAAGAACAGAAGGGAAGGGAAGGAGGGAGGCAGGGATAGGAGGGAGGAAATGGAAAGAGAGAGGGAGGGAGCAAATGGAAGGAGGGTGGGAGGGAGGGAAGGGAGAGAGGGAGGAAAAACTACATCCACCCGTAAAGGTATGTCGATGTGTTTTGCCTATATTTGGATAGACTATCTCAGGAAGGATGTTCTTGGGATGCTTCTAGATGGGTGGATGAGGTGGGTAACTTCATTCTCTCCCTTTGAATCTTGAACCATATACATTTTATATTCTCAAAAATAATTAACAGTTTACACCATCTACCACAGCGGTCTTCACATGGTTGGTCCCTAGCTGGAAGCACCTTCCCCCACACATGTACCTGTGGGGCTTGGCATCTGGTCACCCTCCGGCGGTGCATCCACCTCTGAGATCTGAACCTTGGGCACAGTCAGGGGCTTCAGGATGGTTCTGGGCATGGAGAAGACAAAGGGGAGAGAAGAGACAAGTTTAACCCCTATGGAGAGATGCCCCCACACCCACCGGACCCCACTCCTGCAAGGGGAGAACTTTGCTAGTGCCAGGCTGGGTACTGGCACACATCAGGTGATGAAGGGTGCAGATGATATGCGCTGAGCATCCCATGAAGCTGGCCCAGCTCCCAGGCCAAGCAGTGGGTGGAGCAGGGGGAGTTCCGGAGGGAGAAGATGTTCTTTTCCAGCATCTGCAGCAACACAAGCATCTACTTCCATCAAGCCCAGGATGGAGGATACCAAAGTACAAAACCCATGTGCTGCCTGCATTGCTTCTAAGCATGTATGGGTTCTGTGGCTTATTTGGAAAACTCTAATAATAGCCATTTGTTTTGCAGGATAAGATTCCAGTTCAGACTCATTGCTGTTGAAGAAATAACTCCTAATTGCTCCTGGCATTGAAAAGGAATGGAGACGAATAGGTTGGCCACTACAAGGGCCGGGGCAGCTTTGGAAGGGGCACTGAAAGTGTTCTCAGGGTTGCAAGGATGGAGTCCTCATCCAAGCTGAAGAAAGGGTTACAAGGAGGCAATCTAAGCTGAGACCCTGGTTTGCCATCATAGCTGGCAAATAACTTCTCAAAGCCAAAAAGGACAAAGAGAGCAGCTCAGAAAAACATTCAAAATCAACAGAGGATTTGGCTGGAAAGGAGAATCATATTTGACCAATGAGGACCAACCCATGGTGAGAAGAGCATGGGCTCCCTGGGGCCCAGTAGAGATAAACTTCATGTTCTGGGTAGGATTGTTTTAAGAGAGAACAATTAAAATGGAAAATCTGAAAGAACTTCCTATTGTAATTTAACTCATATACTTCTGAGCTACAAAATGGACCTGGCCAGAGCCTCTGGGGAATGGTGAACCCTTGGCACCCAGAGCGGCCACTCCCCAGTCCCTGATTTAAAGCCCTCATTCTTGCTGAAGTAGGAACTGGTCTCAGTATCCTTCGCTTTTTTTTTTTTTTTGGCAGGGGTCGGGGGGCAGAGTCTCTGTTACCCAAGCTGGAGTGCAGTGGCGCGATCTTGGCTCAGTGCAATCTCTGCCTCCCAGGTTCAAGCGATTCTCCTGCCTCAGCCTCCCGAGTAGCTGAGATTACAGACACGCACTGTGCCCAGCTTATATTTATTTATTTATTTATTATTTATTTATTTATTTTTCTGTAGAGTCAAGATTTCACCATGTTGCCCAGGCTGGTCTCAAAACTCCTGAGCTCAAGTGATCCGCCTGTCTTGGCCTCCCGAAGTGCGAGGATTACAGGACCATGCCCAGCCTCAGGATGTCTACTTCTATAGACAGTAGTCTAGGCATTCACTTTATTATAGCTGACACCTAAAGGACATCATTTACCATTCCTGAAAATTCTACCAAAGTATTTTTCAGGTTTCAAGAGTCAACCAAGACCAGCCTGATACCACAGAGAAGGGAGAAGAAGCAGGCGGAGTGAAGGAGCCCTAGGCAGCCCAAACCAAAGGCGGCAGGGTCAAATGAAATCTTCAAAATCATCTCACTTAGGGAATAGAATGTAATAGTGTGGGGTCAGGGTCAGGCTGTGAAATAGAACTGGCCATTGGAAATCAAACACAGCCATAATGCTGGGCGTAGTGGCTTACAGCTATAATCCCAGCACTTTGGGAGCTCAAGATGGGAGGATTGTCCAAGGCCAGGAGTTTGAGACAAACCTGGGCAACACAGCGAGACTCCATCTCCACAAAAAATACAAAAATTAGCCAGGTAGGGCCAGGTGCGGTGGCTCACACCTGTGGTCCCAGAACTTTGGGAGGTCAAGGCAGGTGGACAGCTTGAGGTCAGGAGTTTGAGACCAGCCTGGCCAACATGGTCAAACCCCCTCTCTACCAAAAAATACAAAAATTGGCTGGGTGTGGTGGGCACCTGTAATCCCAGCTACTCAGGGAATCGCTTGAACCCGAGAGGCAGAGGTTGCAATGAGCTGAGATCGCACCACTGCAATCCAGCCTGAGCAACAGAAAAAAAAAAGATGGGGGTGTGCACCTGTAGTCCCAGTTGCTGGGGAGCCTGAGGTGGGGGAATCGCTTGAACCTGGGAGGTTGAGGCTGCAGTGAGCTGTGAATATGCCACTGCACTCCAGCCTGGGAAACAGAGTAAGACCTTGTCTCAAACAAAACAAAACAAAAACACAGTGATACTGCTGAAAGCAAAGCAGAGCATGAAACCAGCAAAGTTAGATGAAACCAAAGAACCTGAACCAGACACCTAGCGCCTATGGGGTGGGCAACAATTTTCCTCCTTAAATCCCCTTGGAAAGAAACCAGACCATCTCCAGGGTTTGGCCACACAGTAGGGTTCTCCCAATTGTAGAGAAACGTAGATTTGGCCTTGGAGTTTAGCAAAGTGTTCGATGTGGCCAACAGAGATGGTTTGGTTCTCATTTAAACCAGACAAAAAAAAAAGGTCACTGTGGTTTTGGCTGAGAGGCAAGCATACTCCACCCAGGCTGGGGCCGAAGGCAGTCAGCATCAGCAGGTTTCAGGATGGAGCCAGGCTAGTCACTTGATCCTAAAACTCAAGTCCCAGAAAGACAACAAAGAGGGCATTTGGCGGCGCATTCGGTGGCTTACTCAGCCATGGAGGATAACAGCGGACAGCACAGGTCTTCCCGGCGCTCCTCCTGGGCACTTGGACTACCCACCGTCACACCGCACCCTGGCTCCCCGTGTGGTCTGCAGGGAGCACACCCCTGGCTGATCTTGCTTGGCTGACTCTGACAGAGCCTGACATTCCTTTTCTTCTTCCAGTTTCGATTCAGAGAGCTTTGGTCAGAAGGTTCAAGTCATAAATGCTTTGGAGCAGGGCCATTCTATGAGGAGTGGTCCCAGTGCGGAGGATGCTGGGGCATGGGGTGCCCTGTTAGAAATCTGTAAGCTGGGCCTCACTAGCCACCAGCAACTCCGCTTAGAGCTCTCCCTGAGGGAGGACTCTGTGACTCAGCAGCTCCCCGCTATGACTCAGCAGCTCCCCTTCTGTGACCTCATCAGTGATTGTGGTGACAGGAAGGGGCCCAATCACAACCACACCTGCCCCTTGTTCCTCATTCTAAGCCCAAGGCAAGTGGAGAGTAAAGGTGGTGGGAGGAGGAGCCAGGATCAGGGCTGGATGGAGGAAGGCAGCATTCATCTGCTTGAGACACATAGAACCCCCAGGCATCCCGTTCATCTCCCGGGCCCATCTCTCCTCACTCACCCCTGAGCCCCCAGATTACAGCCGGAGTGCCAGGAGGAAGAGGACGGAGGGGGCCGAATGCGCTCATTGTCATCCTGCATCTGCAGGCGGATGGGCCGGCGCAGGCCCCAGGAGATGTTCAGGAGCCCCTCCACGATGAACTCATCTTCTTCCTGCCAACAAAGCAATCGGAGCGGTGAGCCCAGAAAAGTCCCCACAATAGCCAAGACCGTGCTGAAGGACAAATGACACATTCTTCATATGTCCTAGCTGGGTGCCCCCAGTTTGTATTCACAGGATGAGGGCAGCTGCCCAGTTCACACCTGAGCTCTGAGACACTTTCCCCCAGCCCTGAAGCTGACCTCACAGGTCACAAAAGTTGCCGTGAAATTCAAACACATATGTGCAAATTAGAAAAGCATTGTTTTTCTTTTTATCCTAATGACTTTTACAGAAAGCAGAATACATCTCTTAAAAGAAGTGAGACTAGCCTTAATAACAGAAGCAAGAAGTGAATGATTGAGTTAGCTACATCCCGTCCCCTACGACGGAAAAGATGTCTCTTGAGCTATAACATGTGTTTAGCAATCCAACCCGGTGGTTGAAGGAAACTTACAGAAACACTTCCTGAAGTTTATTCTACAGAACACTGGCTCCTCTAGCAGATGAACTGTTGTCTTTGAAAGGGTGTCAAGTGATCATGAGCTGGGAGAGGCTGTGCTAGTCAGATTTCCTAACAGCAGACTGTCCGAGGTTCTGTAATAAACTAACAGGCTACATGACAACTCTCCAGCAGGTGAATAAATTTTGCAGGAGTCCCTAATTTATACTCAAAGGTTGCTGACTAATTAGAAGTTAAACGTAAAACCATTCTAAGGCCATTTATATGTTCTATCCCAAAGAATTGGGACTCACTTACGACTATGAAATCCTTTAATCATGGAGCACTTTTAATCATTTATTCTACAGGGCATACCCCAGGAAAGCTATTTAAGAATGAAAATCTTGCATGACCCAGCTACTGATTAGTAAAAGCTTGGAGGGAAATCCCTAAAAGAATCAGGTCTCTTCTCCCTAGTCTCAGAAAAACCTTTCTGAACCCATGTTTTATGGGCTGACCAAGTGTCAGATCTGGGTCATGGCCACGTCGTCAGGAGGACAAGCCCCATACATGAAAATGACATCAGCCCAATGAGCAACTCACTTGGGCCCCAAAATCATCCTCAAAGAGGGAGGAAGGAATAAAAGAGGGCAGGAGAGACACGAAACAATTTTAGGGCACTTAGGAGTCAGGGAGAAAAGCTTCATGTAAACATAGGCAATTTACATGGCCTTCCCCTGGTCAAGTTGGGCATCATTATTTTACACAATTGTAGGTCAAAATTTAACCCAAAACAGGATTTTTGTCTAAGTGGAGTGGTTTGAAGGACACAGAATAGGCCACTACATACCATGTACTGTCCCCAAGCAACCTGCCCTAGCAGCTGAAATTCCACCATCTGTTATCTGTTTCTATGGATTAAATCACCACAGTTTGATAACCTGAAAATGTGTTTCAAAGGGCATTACACATATGGACCTTTTTATCAGTCAAGAGTGCTTGAGTATAAAGTACTCTATCGGACTCCTTTATAACTCATCATCTATCTGATAACAGCCTTTAGAGAAATGGATACAGGAAGAATAAGCTCAGTTTCAGGATGGGGGCCAGATGAATAACAAAGGCAACCTAGGATGACCAGGTGTGGAGACAGGCCGAGTGCTACCATCCAGAGCTTGTGTGCCTTGCCTAGTCACTTCAGCGACAGGACTTGGGCCCAGATGTTTAAACACAGAGGACTGGGTGGGTTCCCAGATTGCCCAATGAGAGGGAGTCTGCTTGGGAGCTACCTGGAAAGGTCATTTCACGAAAGCTCCCTCTGGAGAATCTCCTCCATGAGACTGGCCTAGCCTAGCCACACATCTACAGGAATGTCTCTGGAACACATCTCTGAAACCTTCATCCTTTTTAGAACAAAACTGGGCCTGGAGTCTTCTTCTAAAGAACTGCAAGGACTCTCACTAGCATCCTAAATGAGAAGCAGGAGAGGAAGGGATCTCTTGGGACCTCAGGGACCTTCAGACCCAGGACACATGGCGACAAGGCCTGGACTAGCCAATCAGGGCCTTCCCTGAAGACTCCTTACCTCCCGGTGCCGGAGCTGTAAATTCTGGCCTTCATAGTATAAGTTGTAGGTCTTCAGATGCAAGAGAAGTTCATTTCTTAGGAGGAAAAATATAAGAGATATAACATTATCAGCTAAAGCCACTTATAATGCAGTTGTTCCCTCTTTCTCTTACCTCTCACCTGGCCTTCGGTCACCCCACTTTGGGCATTTGTCCACATGTACATATACACACATGCACACGCACACAGAGTTCTGCCACCACTGCCCCATAACCATCTTCCCCCAGGATCAAAGTCAAGAGTGAGCACCACCCCAGAACAAGGCTGAATGTAAGGAGCAACTCCAGGACGCCAAGGCAGACATTGGCGGCAACACTCCCAAACCCAAGCTGAATGAGCAGGTGTTAATAAGCCACAGATTAACTGAGACAAGCACTTCAGAGCCCACAGACAGTGATTCTCCTGCCTGGCTGTGGCCTCTTCTCCCTCAAGCACGCTGTGAGTGAGGAAAGGACAATAACAACAAGTCTTCACAAGACTCAGAAGCTGGCCAGGCATGGTGGCTCACCCCTGTAATCCCAACTCTTTTGGAGGCCGAGGCTGGTGGACCACTTGAGGTTAGGAGTTTGAGAGCAGCCTGGCCACCATAGTGAAACCCCGTCTCTAATAAAAATACAAAAAATTAGCCAGGCGTGGTGGTGCACGCCTGTATTCCCAGCTACTCAGGAGGCTAAGGCAGGAGAATCACCTGAACCTGGGAGGCAGATGTTGCAATCAGCTGATATCACACCACTGTACTCCAGACTGGGTGACAGAGTGAGACTCCATCAAAAAATTAAAAAAAAAAAAGTAAGTAAGAAAAAAAGAAAAAAAAAAAAGACTCAGAAGCTTCCAGGCTGTTCAGAAGCTAAACACGACAGGTTTGACCCACACTAACTTATGCTTCACAGAGATGACCTCATCACGTGTTTAAAAAGTTGCAAACCCTCATCAACAGCAGGATGGGTGAATAAAGGAAGCGACAGCCACACAACAGAACACTATCAGCGAAGAGAATGTGAATGAGCTATATGCCTGGGGGTGACTCTCATGGGAATTACAGGATATGTGCTTAAATCTAGCTTCAAAAAAGCAAAAAAAAAGACACAAGAAAGACATATCATATTCCATTGAAAGTTCAAAATAGGGTGTTAGAATTCAGGATTGTGGTTCACTTTGGGGAGTAATGACAAGAAGTGGGCATGAGGCGGCTTCCAGGCCCTGCAATACTTTTTCAGTTCATAAAATTAGGGCCGGGAGCAGTGGCTCACACCTGTAATCCCAGGACTTCGGGAGGCTGACGCAGGCAGATCACAAGGTCAGGAGATTGAGACCATCCTGGCTAACAAGGTGAAACCCCATCTCCACTAAAAATACAAAAAATTAGCCAGGCGTGGTGCCAGACGCCTATAGTCCCAGCTACTCAGGGGGCTCAGGCACGAGAATCGCTTGAACCTGGGAGGCGGAGGTTGCAGTGAACCAAGATTGAACAATTGCACTCCAGCCTGGGCAACAGAACCAGACTCCATCTCAAAGAAAAATAAAAAATAACAAAAATAAACCCTTAGAAACTCCCCCTCTGAAGCCTGGTACTGGGCTTCCTTAGCCACCAGATTTTCCAAGTGGCTGCTGTGGGAGTCCAGTTCTACTGCACATGGCCAGAGAGGAGGTTTCACCCACTTTGTGATCAGGGAAATCCCTCATCAACCCTGAGAATGCACGAGTCAAGTTTCATCTAAAAGTGAGTGTTTTGTACTCCAAGTGGGATGACAGGGGAGAGAGGTGGAGGGGGTCAGGGTTGCTGTGTGCCTTTGTTTAGTCTCAGGTAAGAGGTGACAGAGTTCAGCCCCTCTGAACCCAGCCATTCAGTGGAGAGATTTGGGACCATGCCAGGAGTCAAAACCCACTGGAAATGCCAAGAAACTCCTGACAAGTTAAACCTAGATGGATCAGCATGATTCTATGCAAGCTGAAATGAATTCATGAAAAATGTGTGATTCCAAATAACCTAAGACAAAAAGCTGTTTGGTACTTTTGAACACACAGATCTGAAACTGGGAGAGAAAATCACTGGTTGGTAGAAGTCCCTGGGGATATCTGTCCATAAAGAGATAAGAATGGTCAGACGTTACAAAACATGCTCACACCTGCAATCCCAACACTTTGGGAGGCCAATGCAGGTGGATCACTTGAGGTCAGGAGTTTGAGACCAGCCTGGCCAACAAGGTGAAACCTTGTCTCTACTAACAGTACAAAAATTAGCTGGGTGTGGTGGCACAGGTCTATAATCTCAGCTACTCAGGAGGCTGAGGCAGGAGAATTGCTTGAACCCGGAAAGCAGAGGTTACCATGAGCCAAGATCGCGCCACCGTACTCCAGCCTAGGTGACAGAGGGAGACTCCTTATCAAAAAAAAAAAAAAAAAAAAGGAAAAGAGAAAGATATCGAAATCCCTAAGCTGGACATAAAAATATGTCCTTGAACTTCCAATTCAAGGGTCTATTTTGGCTCAAGCCCAGTCACATTAGCAAAAAGCCTGAATTTAAGAGACTTTAGTGCATAGAAAGCAATTAAATTGTCCCCTTCTATTCAGAGGCACCTGCACCAATTTTAGCCGGAACCAGAGCAGCCCAGGGACACACCACCCCAGCCAGGACTCCCTGGGAACACCACGGACAGGACAGAGAGCAATGTCTAAGTCCATTCTGGCTGCCATACCACACCCTGGGTGGCTTCTAAACAACAGAAATTCACTTCTCACAGCTCTGGTGGCCAGGAAGTCCAAGCTCAAGGTAGAGTCAGTGTCTGATGATAGCCCTCTCCTCACAGACAGTGCCTTCTCACTCTGTCCTCACACCGTGGAAGGAAACACAAGCTCACTTGGCCTCTTTTATAAGGGTACTTAGATCTAATCATATCCCAGAGGTCCCAGCTCTTATACCATCACCTTGCTGTTAAATTTCCACATAGGAATTTGGGGGAGACACGAACATTCAGAAAATAGTGAACAGCTACCAGCCAACTCCTCCTCCTGGAAGCCTTCCAGGACACCACACCTTTTGAGCCCCGAAAGGTCCTGACTTCCCCTTTACTTCCCCTCCAGGCCAGGCTCCAGGGGCATGTTTTTATCTCTAGCAGTAGCCCTGATGCTCTCACAAGTCCAAGTTCAGCTTGGCTCCTTCCCACACACAGGAGCCCCGCCAGTCTGATGCACAGGGGAGGCCCCTGCTAGCAGCTGCCAGCCACCCCCAACACCCCAGCACGGGACTGGCCACTGTGGACACAACACTCCAGCAAAATGTCTTACTTGGAAATATATTTATCTTGTCCACATGGGACTAGGGACGTTTGGTGACTGTAATCCATTCTTCCTTTCTCTTTTCATCGGAAGGAGAGGCCTATATTTGGAAGGAGAAGACAGAGGTTAAAGTCAGGTTGTGTCCTTGGGAACTCAGCAGAACTTGGGGTGGGGAGGGGGCACAACATTGGACAACACGGTTCTCCATTCCTCCCCACCCAGATCCACAGCTAACACTGACCCAAGGCTACGAGAGGCAGCACTGCTGACTGCTTCCTCGGCTGGCCACAGCCTCTGAGAATAAGCATCCAGAGGAAAGACAATCCAAGCACAAATGCCCCAGCCACAGAGCACACTGACACCCTTGCTGGTTCCAAGGATGACTGATGAGTCCTCCTCTCTGAAGAGACCGACACAACACAGAATAGAGACTTATCTCAGGGACAGCCTGATTGTACTGATGTCTGCTGAGGACGGGTAAGCCACCTAAAAACGCCCAAATACAGCCGAGTGCAAGAAATCACAGCACACGTCTACAGTTGCCACTAAAATATGACAATGTGAAAGGCAATTTAATTATAACAATGCATTATAAAAACACAGGTAACAAAACTATGAGTCCAATTTTGTTTAAAATCTATGTAAGTATAAAATATGCATATACATGTACACATTTACATGCATAAATATTCAGATAGGTATACTATGTCAGGGTTCTCAACCTTGGCACCATTACCATTTGTTTCGTTTTGTTTTTCTGAGATGGAGTCTCGCTCTCTTCGCCCAGGCTGGAGTGCAGTGATGCAATCTCAGATCACTGCAACCTCTGTCTCCTGGGTTAAAGCGATTCTCCTGCCTCAGCCTCCTAAGTAGCTCGGATTACAGGTGCCTGCCATCATAGCTGGCTAACTTGTTGTATTTTTAGTAGAGAGGGGGTTTCACCATGTTGGCCAGGCTAGTCTCGAACTCCTGACCTTAGGTAATCCGCCCGCCTCTGCCTCCCAAAGTGCCGATGTGAGCACCGCGCCCAGCCACATTATTACCATTTGGAGCTGGCCCATTCTTTTTTTATTTCTATTTGTTGAGATGGGATGTCATTTTGTCACCCAGGCTGGGAGTGCAGTGGCATGATCATAGCTCACTGCAGCCTCAAATCCCTGGGCTCCATCAATTCCTCCCCCACCCACCGTCTCAGCCTCCCGAGTAGCTGGGACTACAGGTGTGCCCCACCACCCCTGGCCTTGGACTGTTCTTTGTTGTGGGGCTGTCTTGTGCATTGCAAATGTTTAGCAGCAAGCAGCATCACTCCAGTGATGACAACCAAAACTGTTGCCAGACACTACTAAGTGTACCCAGGAGCAAAATCACATTATTCACAATAGTCAAAAGGTGGAAGCAACCCAAGTGTCCATTGATGGATGAGCAGATGAGCAACGTGGAATATGCATCCAATGGAATATTATTCAGCCTTCAAAAGGAAGGAAATTCTGACACATGCCAGAACATGGGTAAATCCTGAAGACATTATAACAGGCAACATCCAAAAAGAAAAATACGGTATGATTCCACTTTTATGAGACATCTAGAGTAGTCAGAATCAGAGACTGATTTTGTAGAATTGTGGTTCTTCAAAAAGTGGAATGGTGGTTGCCAGGGGCTGGGAGGAAGGGGGAATGGAGAATTGCTTAATGGGTGCAGAGTGTGCAAGATGAAGAGAGTTCTGGAGATAGAAGGCCGTGATGGTTACACAACACTGAAGGTACTTATTGTCACTAAACTGTACACTTTAAAATGGTTAAGATGGTAAACTTGATGTGTATTTTCCCACTATATACATGTGTGTGTGTGTGTGTGTGTGTGTGTGTGTTTTGAGACAGGGGCTCACTCTGTCACCCAGGCTGGAGTGCAGTGGAGTAATCTCAGCTCACTGCAGCCTCGACCTCCCCAGGCTCAGGTGATCCTCCCACCTCAGCCTCCCAAGTAGCTAGAACTAAAGGAATGTTCCACTATGCCCTGCTAGTTTTTTTCCATTTTTTTCCATCTTTAGTAGAGATACGGTTTCGATTAAATGAAGACTCAAGCAATCTGCTTGCCTTGGCCTCCCAAAGTGCTGGTATTACAGGTGTGAGCCACCGCACCCAGCCCACAATATATTTTTTAAGTGGAAGAGGACAGCATAGATGCCAGTATTATAGTGACACAATGTGAGAAGGATTGGATCTCCTGGAAGAAGGATCCATCATCCAAGGGACATAAAGAGTCTCTAGAAGCTGGAAAAGTAAGAAAACAGACTCACCCTAGAGTCTCCAGAAAAGAACACATCCCTGTGGACACTGTGATGTTAGCCCAGTGAGATTCATGTCAGACCTTTGAACTACAAAACTGTGAGATAATCAATTAGTGTTGGCCAGGCATGATGGCTTATGCCTATAATTGCAATACTTCGTGAAGCCGAAGCAGGAGGATCACTCGAGGCCAGGAGTTCGAGACTAGTCTGGGCAACAGCAGGAGACTCCTGTCTCTACAAAAAAAAATTTTAAAGTTAGCTGGATGTGATGGCAAGCATCTGTAGTCCCAGCTACTTGGGAGTCTAAGGTAGGAGGATTGCTTGAGCCCAGGAGCTCAGGGCTGCAGTGAGCTATGATCATACTACTGCACTCCAGCCTGGGCAACAGAGTAAGACCTTATCTCTAAAAAAATAAAAATAAAATAAGGCTAGGAACAGTGGCTCACACCTGTAATTACAGCACTTTGGGAAGCCAAGGAGGAAGGATCGCTTGAGCCTAGGAGTTCAAGACCAGCCTGGGCAACACAGGGAGATCCCTCTCTACAAAAAATAAAAGATTAGCCAGATGTGGTAGCATGCACCTCTGGTCCCAGCTACTAGGGAGGCTGAGGCAGGAGGATAAATTGGGCCCAAGAAGTCAAGGCTGCAGTGAGCCACAATCACGCCACTGCACTCTATCCTGGTTGAAAGAAGGAGAGCATCTCAAAATAAATAAATTAAATTAAATAATAAAATAAAAACAAACTCGTGTTGTTTTCAGTCACTAAGTTTTGGTAACTTGTTACTGCAAGTGACCATGGGCTGATTCCATTCAGAAAACTGAGACCCTACCAGTGTACCCAAAAGTGCTGCCCTCAGAACACAATTGGTCTCTCTAAATTTTAAATTTTATTATTTTTTACTTGTCCAAAAAGGAAGAATAATCTGATCATGAAAACCGGAGTACACATGTAATGCAGAAAAAGAAAAAAGGGAAGTCAGGCTAGTGAGAAAGCTTTTCTAAGTGACAATTATCCATAACTACAGAGTGCCCCTTTTTCTAAAAAGTAGCCCCTTCTATGCATGTGTAAATTGACACATTCAACAAGCATTTATTGTGTGTCTACAATGTATTAAGCATCGTGCTTCACGACGGTGGCTCAGCAGCCAAGGAAACAAGGCACGTGGTGCTGGAGAAGGGGGATGCGTGGGGCAGAGAGCTCTGTCAAGGGAGGGTGAGTGCTATGGTAGCCAACAGGAAGGACGCCTACGGGTGAGGGTGGGGTTCTGGGGGGCTTTCTGGAGGAGACCTCTAAATGGAGACTTCAGTGTTGGCAAAGATGAGGGGTGAATGGGTCCAGGCAGAAAGCTCAGGCATCTCAGAACTGTGCGAGACGGGGTGGCACCAGCAGAACCCTGGCCTGGGGAGGAGTCTGGACTTCAGCTGGTGGGCAATGCTGGGCCATGTGAATGTGGAGGATGAAGAATGGCCCCCAGAGATACCCAGGTGCGGACCCTGGAATCTGTGAATATCACCTTACATGGAAACAGGGACCCTGTGGATGTGATTAAATGAAGGATCTTGACATGAAGAGACTATCCTGGATTATCTGGGGGGCCCTAAATGGAACCACTGGTGTTCTTATAAGAGGGAGTCTCTGCCGCACACAGCAGAGAGGAGGCAATGGGACAGCTGCAGCAGAGGGAGAAATCTGCAGACGTTGCACTGTGGATGAAGGCGGAGGAGGGGGCCACGAACCCAGAAGGCAGCTCACAAGCTGGGAAAGGCAAGGACACGGATTTGCCCCGGAGCCCCTGGTGCAAGCAGAGCCCTACCAACACCTTAGTTCTGGCCCAGAGAAACTGACTTCAAAACTTCTGGACTCCAGAATATGAGTATTAAATTTCTGTTGTTTTAAACCACCAAGACCAGCTGGGCACAGCGGCTCACGCCTGTAATCCCAGCACTTTGGGAGGCTGAGGCAGGCAAATCACAAGGTCAGGAGATCAAGACTATCCTGGCCAACTTGGTGAAACCCCGTCTCTACTAAAAATACAAAAATCAGCTGGGCGTGGTGACGGGCGCCTGTAATACCAGCTATTTGGGAGGCTAAGGCAGGAGAATTGCTTGAACCCCAGAGGTGGAGGTTGCAGTCAGCCAAGATCACGCCACTGCACTCCAGCCTGGGCAACAGAGTGAGACTCCATCTCAAAAAACAAATAAAAATAAATAAACCACCAAAACCATAGTCATTTTTTTCAGCAGCAAGAGGAAAACAAGAGGAATTCCAAGGGGAGGGATATGATCTGATATACATTTTTGAAAGGTCACCCACCCAGTGCCTTGCTTTGTGGACAAATAATCTGTGAGAAGAGCAGCCAGGGGACCAGTTGAGAGAGGCCAGAGCCTGAGTTGGAGAGACAGAGTCTAGAGAGTTCGAAGAGGTAGAGGAAAGTCATGATGCGTTAAGGAAATTTGGGGAAAGGGAGTGCTGCTGGATTAAACGTGGGGTGACAGGCAGAGTCCTGGTGATGCACGGGCTGCTGGAGAGGACCTCAACGTAGGCAGAGGTGCCACCTTCACAGTCACTGATGTGAGGACCAGGGCTGAGTCTCAGGCAGGCCCATGGAAACTTCTGGTGCCGATAACCAGAAGTACAGCAGGCCTGAGGCCCAGGAGAGCGATTCCTGGCATGTGAAGTCAAGGGAGAGGATGAGGGCATTGGGAAAGAAGAGAGGGGGCAGGGCCGAGGGCAGGGCTTTGATGAACCCAGTGGGTCAGCATGGGCAGAGGAAGGAGTCCCTGGAGAAAGAGGGAAAACAGGAGACATGGTACCAAGGAAGCCCAGGAAACAAGGGGCCTTGAGAAGGAGGCCAGGGTCAGCAGAGCCAGGAGCTGGTGGCTGGAGCCCAGGGAAGGGGAATCTGAGCAGCCTCTGATTTAAACCGCACAAAGGTCATGGGGGAACTCGGCCAGGGCTGATTGCGCAGCCTGGTTGGAGTGGAAGTCAGGGGAACGGTGCCTGCTGTCGGCAGCCCTTCTCGATCTCAACACTGGAGCATTTCTTTAGCCAGAGGAAATGTTATTCTCTTTCTCTGATTACTTTCCCTTCTTCCTCCCATTCTTGGTTCCTTTTTGTTTTTGAGACAGGATCTTGTTCTGTCACCCAGGCTGGGGTACAGTGGAGCCATCATAGTTCACTGCAGCCTCAAAATCCTGGCCTCCAGAGATCCTCCCGCCTCAGCCTCCCGAAGGAACTACAGGCACGGGCCACTACATCCAGCTAATTTTTTTTCTTAATTTTTCTTTTATAGAGACGGGGTCTTGTTATGTTAACCAAGCTGGTCTTGAACTCCTGGCCTCAAGTGATTCTCCCACCTCAGCCTCCCAAAGCACTGGGATTACAGTGAGCCACTGCACCTGGCTCATTCTTGGTTCTTCTGCAATCTCTTCATCTCTTCTCCCTCTAGCACTAGTCATCCATCCACCCTGGCAGCTACCCTCCATCTCCTTATTTTTCACAGAATTCTTCAACTAATCTTCTAATTCACCGATTAAATTTTCTCCAGGGCTCTCTCTTTTATTCTTTGCCTCCAACATAATCCATGATTTGGTAATTGAGTTCTGCGTCTGTCCTGCTCTTAAGACAATTCTTTTTGATACCATGTCTTCTTAAATCTACTGAGAATACCAGTTAGAGAATTTCATTCTTAAGGCTATTTGGTTCTACAGAAAAAAATAGGCAGAGCAACAAAACAATAAACATATAGAAATAGATCCAAATATATCTGGGATCATAGAATGTAAGCAGCAGTTCTAAATAGCAGGGGAAAGGTAGCTTAATTTTTTTAAATATCACTAGAGAATTGACTGGCCTTTGGAAGGGGGGAGACATGGAAGTTAAATTGCTTCCTTACTCCTTCCCCCAAAAGAAAAAATTTAAACATTAAAAAATGAAATGCTGAAGACATTAATACCAACCTGTGAAAATTTTAAACTTCTGTTTAGAAAAAAAAAAGTACACTATACAAGTCAAAAAAGCAAATTAAAAACTGGGGAAAAATATTTACAAAACATATGGCAAAGGGCTAATGTCCTTAATACATAAGGGCTTTAATAAATCAGTAAGAAGGCCGGGTGCGGTGGCTCACGCCTGTCATCCCAGAACTTTGGGAGGCTGAGGCAGGTGGATCATCTGAGGTTGGGAGTTCAAGACCAACCTGACCAACATGGAGAAACCCCATCTCCAAGGGTATGGTGGTGCATGCCTGTAAGTGCAGCTACTCAGGAGGCTAAGGCAGGAGAATTGCTTGAACCTGGGAGGCGGAGTTTGCAGTGAGCCACCACTCCAGCCTGGGGAACAAGAGCAAAACTCCACCTCAAAAATAAATAAATAAATAAATAAAATCAGCAAGAAAAAGGTCCTATGCTCATTTATAAAATGGGCAAAGGACATGCACAATAGTTCATGGAAAAGTCAATACAAGTAATTAATAAATCCCTGAAAAGGTATTCAACTTCCCTCTTGACCCTACTTCTTACCTACAACACTGATACAGATCAGACAGTGTGGTGGCCCTGACTGTGGGATTTTCTAGGGCACGGCTACTCTCTACCTGTTGGGTGATCTTACCAAGGCCATAGCTATAATTCCAACCTATGGGCTCAGGTTGCCCCATCTTTGTCTATGGCCTGACTTCTCCCCACCTTCTTTCTGAGACAAGTCTTGCTCTTGTCATCCAGGCTGGAGTGCAATGGCATGATCTTGACTCACTGCAACCTCCACCTCCCGGGTTCAAGCAATTCTCCTGCCTCAGCCACCCCAGTAGCTGGGATTACAGGCATGTACCACCCCCAGCTAAATTTTTGTATTTTTAGTAGAGATAGGGTTTCACCATGTTGGCTAGGCTGGTCTCAAACTCCTGACCTCGTGATCTGCCCGCCGCAGCCTCCCAAAGTGCTGGGATTATAGGCATGAGCCACCACACTCGGCCTCTTTTTCTTACTTTTACATTTCTTGGGAAAAGAGTGTTAAGAACATATTTACATAGCCTTCCCCATAGTCCAACTGAAATTACAGGTAGGTGATTCTAGGACCCAATCCCTCTTTTGTCCCCCTCAGGGCATCTAGGCTTTCTTCACAAACTTTCCAACCACCCTCACGAAGCACTGGCTCCCCGCGGCCAAACGAAGCTACATTCGCATCCACCTTAAGGCAAACAGCAGCAGCAGCAGTACTTACAGAGTGCCGGAAATTCACAGTTAATTCTGATATTTTTTAAACAGAGCATTGTTCCTCACACAAGGAAGGTCAGAGGAAGATGGTCTGTGGAACAGGAATGTGGATTCAATTGGACACTTCCTTTGAGGGTGCCTGCCAGTATCTGCGGCCTTGGAGACAGGGATTCGCTCACTGGCTGGTTGCAACGCTTCTGCCTCCCTGTTATTATCCAGACTTTATGGAGCTCTCCTGGGCTCCAAAATGCCTTGTAAGAACCATTTATGATCATCACTTCCCATAGTGCCTTGGGAATACAGACTGATGGTTGTCATGTCTTGTAGGAGGGAAACTGAGGCCAGGAGGAAAGAGGGGCTTCCCACATCAGCCAGTGTCTAGGCACAGAACCAAAACACCTCATAGTCTACCACATACAGCAAGAAGAGGGGCAGAAAGGGAACAAGAAAGAAGTGGCAGATTTTACACACATCTTTTTTTCTTTTTTTTTTTTTTTTTTTTAGACAGGGTCTCATTCTGTCATCCAGGCTGGAGTGTAGTGGCACAATCACAGCTCACTGCAGCCTTGACCTCTTGGGCTCAAGTGATTCTCTCACCTCAGCCTCCTGAGTAGCTGGGACCACAGGTTCACACCATCATACCTGGCTAATTTTTTTTTTTTTTGTAGAGATGGGGTCTCACCATGGTGCCCAGGCTGGTCTCAAACTCCTGGCCTCAAGCAATCTTCCTGTTCTGGCTTCCCACAGTGCTGTGATTACAGGCGTGAGCCACCTCTTCTGGCCCAAAACTCATTTTTAATGTGGAACCGCTCTTTGGAAGTCTAAAACATATTTAAATCTACTGAATTTCCTCTACGAACATGGTTACTTACCCCCTCTAGAATTTCAAATCAGTATTTCTTTTTAGAAAAAACACTGTAGAAAATAAAGCATATACTGAATGTCTATTAACCGAAAAGTATGTCTGCTAAAATGGCTGGAGATGTGACTACAACTGGGCTTGCCTAGTTGAGACATGAGCCTCCCAGGTTCCAGTCATGCTGGAACCCTGTTGGGGCCACCAAACCAGTCAGTTTTCCTCCTGGCACGGGCTTCATGCTCTGGCAGAATGTTCCGGATTCTCCTCAACTCCATTAAATGCCTGGGCAATGCCATTCTGCTTGTCGGTGGAATTCAGCCGGTTACGTAGAGACCCATTCATGACTTCCTGACTGCCTGAAAGACAACTTGGGGGTATGACCTTCCCTAAGACCCAGGAGGATGTCTTTACAAACGGAAGGTCCTTCAGCTGTTCAATATGATGACATCCCAGCCACTGAGAACTTTCTGGACCTACCTTTTCACGCTCTTTGAGTGTGCCCATGCTCCCACTTAGCCCCAGATTCACATGTTCTAGCCTTGACCCTAATCAAAACTTACCTCTCCCTATAAACGACCCCTGAGGCCCCTGGACAATGTGGGGACAGGTACTTCCACTTTGTCCTCCCCTTCAGCACAGCACGTACCCCACACAGAAGTCATCTGCTGGTGTTTCGGTCCCTTCCTGGGCCTGGAGCTTCCTCTCTGGGCCACCAGCTCCCAGCCTGTGCCTCTCTCTTGCACCTGTTCCAGTTATCATGATTACTGCTTCCAGGAAGGGAATGGGATCAACAGTCTGCCCAAGGACACTAACCTGCTCTCTCAGGCCAGGGGATTCCTAGAAGCAGAGCCTGAGAGACAGCTGACACGTGATGTATTGTGCAGGTGTTTTCAGGAGAAATCTGTAAGGGAATGGGGGAGGCAGGGCAGGGGCAGGGGGAGGAGCTAGGAATGAGGTGGGTTCAGCTGGAGTCCAGCCACAGCTGATCCCCTGGGGAGCTCTGGGGTGTGAAGGGCCACCAGAGTTGTCCTACCCGGAGGCCAGCAGGCGGGGCTTCTGGACCCCTGAATGTCAGTCATTGGCTGAGAGCCAGCCCTAGGCATTTCCCTGCAAGAGCAACTCTCAGGAAAAGTGTGCAGCTGAGACCCAGCACTGTCAACACTGACAGCACGCAATAGATTAAGGGGACCTGGGTGGTCCAGCAGCCTCCGTTACACCTGCTCCATATCTGGGATTGAAGCCACTACTGGGTCTGTCACTGTCCTCCACCGCCTCTCAAGTTGGGATGAAATAGCTGCCCCCTCAGGACCAGCCAGGCGCTGGAGCCTAGGCTGCAGGAATGGGGTCAGAGTCACCAAACTCTGGACCAGCTGAAGCCCTGCAGCGGTTGCACAAAGGATCGTTTCCCTTCCTTCCCACAGACCCCCACTCACAGGTGTTTCCAGCCTCCCACACAAGGCCTTCCCAAGAATAAATGCAGGGCTGTCCAAGCCCTTGAAATTCACAGGCTCAGCTTCCTGAGAGGAGAGCAAAACACCAAGTCCTCAAGACGCTCAAGGAGGTGGGAAAGGAATCTGCAGCTCTCACCAAAGACAGCAGAATCCCCTCTGCTCTTAGGTCTTGCTTCCTCCAAAGGCCCCGTGACCAGGGAGCCCGGAGTGCATGCCACTGTTCCTCGGTCTCAGAGCATCCTACATGGTTTCAGTTCCAGCGGGAGACCCAGCACCTCTCCTCTTATTTATGAACTGGAAAGTCCTCCGAGGGAGGGGACAGCCCTAGTGGGAAAGTCCAGGGTGAGAGACGAGAAGCGCTCCCTTTGGTGAACACTTTGTTTTTTGTTTCCTGAATTGTCTTCCTGGTTGTAGAGCAGGGGCCAGGCCCCAACCCACCCCCACCTCAGCTCCTGGTTGGGGTGAGGGAGGGAGAGCAACAGTTGATCTATAGGACTCAGGCAGCCCCAGTCTCTCAGACAAGCTTGGGGAGGACAGGGCTTTCCATGGAGAATTCCTGGGGTGGCAAACCCCACAGAGGCACCACCTGACCCATGGGAGGGCCGGGCACTTGCCAAAGCCTTGACTGAAACCAAGGGTGGGGGGCGGTGGGAAGTTGTGGCTTAGAGACACCTGACATCAAAGGGCTTCCGACTCCAGGTGCTCATGAGACTCTCCCAGAGCAGGGGCAGGGAGGGGGTAGGGAGAGGGGTTGCTTTAAAAATCCTGATGTCAGGGAGGCATGGTGGCTCACGGTGGCTCATGCAACACTTTGGGAGGCCACAGCACAAGGACGACTTGGGGCCAGGAGTTCAAGATCATCCTGGGTAACACAGTAAGACCCTGTCTCTACAAAAATTAAAAAATAAAAAATTATCCAAGCACAGTTAATGACTGTAGACCTAGCTACTCAGGAGGCTGAGGTGGGAGGATCACTTGAGCACAGGAGTTCTAGGTTGCAGTGGGCTGTGATTGCACCACTGCACTCCAGTCTGGGTGATGGAGTGAACCGTTGTCTTCAAAAAATAAAATAAAATCCTGGCCTCCAGATTGCAGCCCAGATCAATTACATCAGATTCTAGGTGAGGGGCCCAGGCAGAAGCATTTCCAAAGTCTCCCCAGGTCATGCCAGGGTACATCTAGTGCTGAGCGCCACTGTGGAATCTGGTAGGAAAAGAGCTGTTTAGATTGAGGACACCACGATAAGTATTTCAAAGCAGCCCTTCAAGAAAGGAAGGGGTGGAATTTTCTAAAAGCAAACTGAGGTGGGTATTTAGGCCCTTCTCCCTACTACTAATATTTCCAAGGAGAAAGGGGACAGTATAGAGCATCCCGCAGGGTCCGCGTGTTCAGGCACTGAGCTGACGCAAAGGGCTCCTTCTTGCAAGCTAGGGCACCATGTCACAGAAGCCAGGACCTCAGCCGCAGGCCCCAGGTCTCTTGCAAAGGAAAGGCTCATTGGAGGCCCACAGCTTCCCCTTTTGGAGCCTGTGCACGCCTCTTCTCTGAGCCCTGCCCCCACCCACAGGACACCCTAGATCTCCTGCGTTAGAGAAGAAAGTTGCCGGACACAGAGCTTTACACTGCAGTGTTAAAAACTGACTGGCCAGGTGTCCTGAGGGAATCTGCTCTGCAACCACGCAGTGGCAGAGGAGACAGTGCTGATCCCACTGCACTTCAGCCCCCTCACAGTGGGGCAGGAAGCCGTGTGGATGGCAAACAGGAAACCCCCGCCCCATTGCACCACACGAGGAAGGAGACTTGAGCTGCAGGCTGGGGCCCTGCCAAGAGCTAGAGTTGACAAGAAATGCCAGATCATGCTTCCCAAACTTGAGCCTGTCCTGGGCATGGGCAAAATGTGGGCTGCCTCGGAAGGAAATGGCACACTCTGCCTTCTGCCTTCCTGCTTCATGCAGCAGAAGGCCCCTCACTGCTTGGACTCCTTTAACCCCTACATCAACCTCATTAAGAAATAAACTTTATTATCCTCGTTTTGCAGTTGAGCAGCTGAGGCACAGAGAAGCTAAGCCACTTGCCCAAAGATGCACAGCTCGGAAGGGGTGGAGCTAAAGCTCAAATCCAGGGCGGTGCAGCTGCAGAGCGGGATGCATAGAGACTACAGTTTCTCTTGGGGTGATAAGGAAGAAAATGCTTTCAGCCAAAAATCAGCCACCCAACTATATTCTGGAGGAGTGTGTATCAGAATCCCTTGAGTGTGTATCGAAATCCCTCCGAGGGCTTGTTAAAACACAGATTGCAGGTCCCATTGCCCCAGTTTCTGATTCAGTAGTCCTGGGGTGGGGTCTGAGAAGGTGCAGTTCTAATAAGTGCCCTGGGCTGCTGCTGCTCCTGGTGGTAGCAGGCTCTAGGTGCTTTATCTTAGTCCCTCCAAGAACCCCAGTGAGGAGGCTTTACTTTCACCATTTTACAGATGAGGAAACAGAAGGTCCCAGAGGTTAGGTGGCTTGTCCCAGGTGACAACAGCTGACACGAAGCCCTGTGCTCCTGTGGCTCCCTGGCTGAGTGCAGGATCTGAGACTCACTATGCTTGGTAAATGACAGGCACAGGCCCTTCCTGGCAAGCTGCCCCACTCCCATCCCTGCCCCTGCCTGGCCCATGGACACAGAAGGAACTGAGATGCAGGAAGGGCCATGCTGGAATTTCTTCTTCAAGTAGGGAAGCCTACAAAGCCCCCCTCTTCTGCCACCCACTGGGGCCCCAGCCCAGCCCTCCCTGGCAGGGCCTTCTGCACAGGTCGGGTTCCCATGCGTGACTGCGGGAGACGGAAGGAGGCGGTCCTGGGACTCCTGCTGGGAAGGCCTGCCTCCAGCTCCACAGTGGGCTGGTGGCCAGGTGAATGACCTGGAAGGCCACCAGTGGGCCCACCCAGACAATGGCCTTGCAGCCTGGAGGAGCAGCCACGTGTTTATAGGGAAGCCCCACCGGCGTCCACAAATGCCTGACGTATAGGATGGATGTTTAGAAGGAAACAGAGCCCTTAGCCTCTAATCAGAGAACCAGGGCGCTGGAGCTAGACGAAAAAGGAAGCATAAAGGAAGCACAGACTCCAGAGAGAAGCAGCTGTGTGCGTGGGTGTGAGCACAGGTCCGGGTAGGAGTGAGAGTCCAGTGTGTGGTGTGAGGGTGTATGGAGGGCATGGTGGGGGGGTGTAGGGCTGTGTATGTGTGTGTGTCCACATGTATTGTGTGTGTGCTTCGTATGTGTAGAATTAGACTCTGGCTCAGAGAAACTAAAGACCTAGAATGCTAACCAGCCAAGACATAGCCCCTCGTGGGCTCAAATTCAGTCAAATGAGAAATTCCATGTGACTGTGGGACCCAAGGGGAGAGTGAAAAGTTGGTGGAGACAACCCTGGCCCCAATAAAGCAAATAAGATGAGACACTCCCTGACCTGCATTTCTCAAAGCCAGGGGCCAGTTTATAGGGTAGTTTTCATGTCCCTCCTGGGGAAGAGCAAGGTAAGCTTTCTTCCAGTCCAGTAACTACAGGATTTAAGTGGAGCCCTCGTCCCACAAGGAGGCCATCCTGCAGGGAGGGCCCAAAGCCTGTGTCCCCAACTGCTTCCCACTCGCCCATCGAGGGTTCATCTCCCAGCTCTGCAGAGACAGAGACAGACTGATCCAGGCAGGTAAGGAGGGGCTGCCTCCAGGTCCCCTGTTTCCTACAAGTTCTGATTTCTTTGGTAGCCACACTTCCTGTTTATTGAGTGGTTTCCAAGTCACAGGCCACTCTGAGACTCATTTCTGACTTCACATCCCCCTCCTCAAGGGAACCCCAGCATTCTTCCTTTTTTGGTGCTATAGGCTGAGACTCTGAGCTCTGTGGGCAGAGATCTTGGGGTTTTCTCTACTCACCACCTGGGGACAGGACTGAAAACCCAAAAGCTAGGATTGCTGGCCTCCTCCACTCCCAGACCTCGACAGGTTCCTTGGACTTGAAAAGCAGTGAGTGGGAAGAGTAAAGGAAGCATTGTGTGTGTCCAGAGCCCTGGGTGGGGAGCAGCCACTGCGGCTCATCTGACATCCACCCTCCTTTAACCTCGAGTTAATGCACTCCCAACGTGTGTGGGGAAAGTCCCTGCTCACAGCAGACCTCAGACCCCTCCTAGTGCCAGGAGAGATGGCACATCAGGGGGTTTCCAGACAGACCATTTCCAGGGGATGTTTGCCACTGTAGCACATTCACACCCTCCTCTGTCTGCCCCAAGTCCAGCTGACCAACCCTAAAGGAAAGTCAGCCACGTGAAAAGCAGAACTGCTCCTCCACATGGACCGCAGAGGCGGCTCTGTCAAATTTCTGTACATCCCCGATGACTGCCTAAGATGAAAAGGGCAGCCGCCCACTGGGCAGGGCCAGGTGAAGAGACCCTGAGCACCCTCCCAGATCCACGCTCTCACCAACTCACCAGAGGAGCCACAGGTGTTTCGGGGAACTCATCTAACAAGGAACTTACAGCATTTGCCTCAGAGCAAGTGTCCCAGAGAAAAGCCACCTGACTCACTCCCATGACCCCTGAATAGAGTTATGTGACCTGGTTTCCCAGTTCTGGGTCCCGAAGCTTCCTGAGCTGACCAGAGGGCACACTCTGCCTCACCAGCTGCCCACCCTGTGGCACCATGGACCCAACTGGACACACAATAGCCATCCTTGCCCCAAATGTCTGTGTGATCAGCTGTAAGACCCACACGGCACTTTAGGAAGGGACACTGATTATCCGAGGCTACTACCCACCTCCCCAGAGTACCTGAGGCCTCGTGGACCCCACCAGCTAAAGTCCCTGCACCCCATGCCATGCTATGGACAAAACATTCAACAGCCAGCCCCACAGCCACTGGGATGGGTATCAGCAGGGCAAGGGTTTGGCACACACAGGATGCTTGAAATAGAAAGGCAGAGACAGTAAGTAGTTACCAGGAGCTGGAAGGAGAAAGGAATGAGGGAGTTATTGTTTAGAGGGTACAGAGTTTCTGTTGGAATGATGAAAAAGTTCTGAACATAGATAATGGTGATGGCTTGTGCAAACTGTGAATGGAGTTAATGCCACTAATTTGAACATTTGGAAATGGTTAAGAGGGTAAATTTTACGGTATGCATATATCACAACAAAAAATAAAAACAAATTATTACATATGAAAAAAGATGAAGATCAAAATCTCCCTAAACTCTACCACCCAGAGTTAATCACTATTAATATTTTACCATACATCCTTCCAGATGCTAATATAAATGGGTGATATATTTGGCAAAAATAGCACACAGTTTGGTAACCTGCTTCTTAAAAATATATCGTATTCCAGTGGCTCACACCTGTAATCCCATCACTTTGGAAGGCTGAGGTGGGTGGATCACCTGAGATCAGGAGTTCGCAACTAGCCTGGCCAGCACGGTGAAACCCTGTCTCTACTAAAAATACAAAAAATTAGCTGGGCATGGTAGTGCATGCCTGTAACCCCAGCTACTTGGGAGGCTGAGGCAGGAGAATTGCTTGAACCTGGGAGGGGAAGGTTGCAGTGAGCTGAGATCGCACCATTGCACTCCAGCCTGGGCAACAAGAGTGAAACTCCGTCCCCCCCCCCAAAAAAATCATATTCTTTCATGTTAACAGCTACACATCTACATCCTATATTTTTGTAGCCACATGGTATTCCAAAGTAGAGATATACCATGGTTAACTAATTTATGACTGCTGAGCATTTGGTCTCCATTTGTCACTGTGGAGTATTGTTATTTTTATAAATAATGCTGCAAGGGACATCCCCACACACGTATTTTTCTGCATTTATCCAATTACATCCCCAGGGGAAGAATTCCTAGGGGTGGAGCTGCTGAGTCAGGGACTTATTTGTTGGGTTGTCAACAGAACATTAAGAGTGAAATTACACCAAGATGTTGAATTCTGTCGTATAAAGGTCTCTTTCTCCACACGGACTTTCCTCCAAACCCCCGTCTAAGAGCCAGTGTTCGACATTTACCAGTACATCACTGGTCACAACCTAGGCATGCAAACCATGAGCAGACCCCACTTGGGTATCAATACAATTGCACAGTGATTCAGAAAGGAAGGGACGGTCCCTTCCATAAGAAACCAGTCCCAGCAAGGCACGGTGGCTCACGCCGTAATCCCAGCACTTTGGGAGGCCGAGAGGCAGCTGGATAACAAGGTTAAGAGATTGAGATCACCCTGGCCAACATGGTGAAACCCCGTCTCTACTTAAAATACAAAAATTAGCTGGGTGTGGTGGTGCATGCCTGTAATCTCAGCTACTTGGGAGGCTTAGGCAGGAGAATCACTTGAACCCACGAGTCAGAGGTTGCAGTGAGCCAAGATCATGCCATTGCACACCAGCCTGGGTGACAGAGCGAGACTCTGTCTCAAAAAAAAAGAAAAAAGAAAAAGAAACCAGTCCCTCCCTCCCCACCTCCGCAGGCATCCTCTGCAGACATGCCATGCTGAACCCTGAAGTGAAACTGATATACAAGATAGGTAGGATTATACTGGGTTAATATCCACTGAATTCTCAGCAGGAATGACTCTAGGATGGCTCCGTGCTGGGTGTCCCATGGTGGTCACCACAAATGTAGTCTGCATGAAAGGCTTTTGACATTAAAGGTTTTGTTCTTGCATAGACAGAAGGACAAGGCAATGATTCTTCTGAAAGAGACCAAGGGTTAAAAGGGACATGTGGAATCATTTAATCCCTTGCCTTGGAGATGGGGAAACCAGAAAGACTCACAGCATAAACATTTCAATAATCATTAGCCAGGTGCCGTGGCTCATGCCTGTAATCCCAGCATTTTGGGAGGCTGAGGCGGGTGGATCACTTGAGGTCAGGAGTTCAAGACCAGCCTGGCCAACATGATGAAACCCCATCTCTACTAAACATAGAGAAAATTAGCCGGGCATGGTGGTGCATGCCTGCAATCCCAGCTACTTGGGAGGCTGAGGCAGGAAAATCGCTTGAACTTGGGAGGTGGAGGTTGCAGTGAGCCAAGATCGTCTCCAGCCTGGGCAACAGAGCGAGGCCCCACCTCAAAAAAACAATCATAATCATAACCATTAAATGCACCCCAGAAGTGTCTCACGTGCGATGATTCAGGGGAGCACTTGAACATATGCCATGTCTTGGATGCCTAGTATAAGTCTTATCCTCCCCCCGCCACGTACAGAACTGGAAATCGAAATGACTGGGGTCACATGCGGACTCAGTCATGGCCAGATGTGTGCTGGGGCAGCTCCTGCTGGCTCTCAAGGGCCAACGGTGGACCGCTTTTCCCAACAGTGTTCATTGACACCACGTTGGCAGAGTGAAGTTGGCTACAGTGGGAGTACTTATTTTTATTTATATCACATGAAATGGAAAACATCACAAACCCCCTTCCAAGAGCCAGGTGTTAAGCATTTACCAGCACATCACTGGTCACAACCTAGCAATGTAAAGCAGGTGACCTCAGTTTCCTCACCTAACCTAAGAGCAGCCTCTCTCTCCAAAGCACGGTAACTCTCCACATTCCACCAGAATACACACTCTCAAATCCAGCATAGCCTGCTTCTAGCCAGCAAATGGTTTTCTACATGCTTGTTGTGTGCCAGGCCTGAGCACATATGATAGCTCATTTGACCCTCACAATATTGCTGTGAGATAGTTACTATAATTTCACCTTACAGTTGTATTTTATAATATATATAGTTACTATAATAGTTATAATTTCATCTTACAGATGGGGAAACTGAGACTTTTAATGACTTTTCACTATAGGTTAAAGCCTGTCATAGGTTGGTTTCCCCTAAAAGTAGATCCTGAGATAAGAATTCAAGTTCAAGTACAAAGCGGGGTCAGGGGTGTGTGAGAAGAGGAAGGGGGAAGGTTAACACTGTGAGCCTTCGGGATTCAGTCCTGCAAGGGAACTCTTAGAGACAGCACAGAACATGACTCAAACTTATCTCAACAGAGAGCCTTCCTTTAGAGGAAACTGGAGTATTTGCACACCTTCTCCCATCGGTCATTGGTTGAGGCCAGCGGAACTTGGGCAGGAGGCTGACAGTATCTATTACATTACCCAGTATCCCACAGCTAGGAAATGGTAAGATGCAATTCAAACTCCAAATCCAATATTCTTTTCATGACATGTATAAAAATGAGCAGTTAATCACACTTCACTGAATGCCAACTACGGTTAAAGCACCATGCTGATGAAGGAAATCTAAATCACTTTCCCAAATCACTTTGGGTTGACATGTTCAAAGAAAGCACAGGTATTTCTCTGCCAGTTTTCACCAATTGAAGGAACAGGAAAAGCCCTTGGAAGTCACTGTGCCCACTCCACAGGAATGGATGAGAGGCTCCCTCTCTGGTTCCGCCACAGCTGCCCTGGCAGCAGTTCCCCAGCCCCAGGTTGTCACGACAAACAGCTGCATCGACCTGTGAGGACAGGCTTTAGAGTCTTCCATCCCAGAAATGATCAAAAGTGACCCACTGGCTGCCCAGCCTGAGTCAGAGGATGTGCCACCCACCTTCCCTGGTGCCTCCTGCCACATTCACCAACCCCCACCTCACACGGCCACGTGGTCCATGGGAACCCACAAGCAGACCAATTAAATGAAACCAGCAGTGAGACCTGGGGGAGCTCACTCCACCCTTGAAGACTTTTATAAATTCTTCTAGGCCAGGCACAGTGGCTCACACCTGTAATCCTAGCACTTTGGGTGGCTGAGGCAGGAGGATGGCTAGAGCCCAGGTGTTTGAGACCAGCCTGGGCAACATAGCGAGACTTCATCTCTATTAAAAAATAATAATAAATTAGCTGAGTATGGTGGCATATGCCTGTGGTCCCAGCTACTCAAGAGGCTGAGGTGGGAGGATGGCTTGGGCCCTGGAGGTCGAGGCTGCAGTGAGCCATGATTGGGCCACTGCACTCCAGCCTGGGTGACAGAGAGAGACCCTATGTCAAAAAAAATAATAATAAATACAAAAAAAAATAAAAATTCTTCTTGGAGTCAGGGAGGTGTTGAAATAGGACAGTGCGTCATTGGAATAAACAACTGGACCATATTGTGAAGAGTGTTAGGGAGGTGGCAGCAGGGAACTGCTACCCTCGCTTTACAAACCCAGCTGGGGCAGCTCTCAGCCACTACAGATTGAAGATAGAGGCTGAACATCTTGTTCTGTTCCGAGCACACTACTGAGACCTGCCCTGTGTCTCGCTCTGGCAGAGAGGAGGAGATGAGCCCCGGGACTGCTCTTGGGGTCACCCAGTCCATCTCCCAGCCTCTCCATGGGACTCTCTGGCAACCTGACTCTGTCTCTCTGCCCCCACCTCCCACTCAGTAAGGACACTTCCTGCCAAAATAGCCTAAAGACAGCTGAAAGCAATAATCAGGCCCAGGTTCTTTTGTGCTTTGATGACAGGTCCCCTTTCTGGCAAGCAGCGCCTTCCAGCCCTCTGAGGCAGCAGATGCACGCCCTGGGCACCTCTCCAGCCAACTAGTTCAGCCATTCCTAAGCAGCTCACGCATGGAACGCAGACACGGACGGAGCCTGGCTCCAGGACACTGGGAAATAGACCCAGAAGTAAAAGCAAAACCAGTGAGTGACTGGGATGTCTCAGGTGGGCCAGAGCATCCAAAGGACTGAAAACAAGGTATAGGGTTGTCTGCCACACCAACTGACTCCTAAGATGGCACAAACTGGTGAGAAGACCTGACCCTCCAAACAGAAGTCATGTGGAGACACAGAGAGATGGGCTGCAGAGTGCCAGGGATAGAGTGAGGCCATGCTCAGGAAAGTGGGGATGATGCTGGCTGGAGATACAGCAGGTGTGGGCGCAGGCCCACTTGGCCAGATGCAGAGGACACTGGCCTGTTCCCCTTCCCCTAGAAGAAGGCATGAAGAGGGACCTCAGATCCCTGGTCTCCTCCCAGCCAGCCTCTTCAAAGGGGCCGTGATCATTCTAACCCAATTTCAACAGCATAGAAACAAGGGGAGTGGAGTACTTGGGATATGTCTAGGCTGCACCCCAAGGCTTATCATGTGTCTCCCCGATATTCCACCTCTGCTCTTCCATCTGCTGAAGGAGGAGCAGGACTCATCTTCCAGCCTCCCCAGCACAGGGAATCCCAAGCTGTACCAGTCCACACTCCAGGTGCCCAGGCAGGCTGCATGCTATGCCTCCATCTTCCAGGGCAAGAACTCCTGCTCTTCCCAAATCTACCGCCCTCTCCAAGCTCAGCCATCATTTGAGGCCCTCTTCTACCCCTGTGAGGCCTGCTGGACTGCCACAGCCCCTAGGCATCAGGCTGACCTGTCCAGAGGAGAAAACACAGCTACTGCCCACCCCGAATGCCCCAGGGTCTCTGATCCCAAATGGCCACGACCCAGGTAGATGCCACACTGTGCCCCTGGGACATTACATTTGAACACAAGTGTTTTGGTTTTTTAAAAAATTAGCTCTCCTCAAACAACCCAATATATCTTCTCCATGCCAGGTTTCTTTAATTCTTCAGACCACCTGCAGAAAAAGTGCCTATTAAGTAAATGTGGATTTGTTAGTAAAATAAGCCTAGCTACAGATTCCTCATCCAGATGTTCCAGAAAGAAGGCCCCTGGCTCTGTCTTCCCGGCTGTTTAAAAGAGTGATTGTTTCTGATTCTTTCCTCCCATTGTACTAAGATCAGCTGTGGCAGTAACCCGGTTCCCCTCCAGGACAAATTGCTGTTTGTCAGCTGATTGACATTCATTCACCACTTACAAGGCACTTACTGTAACCCTAGCCAGCCGTAGACACCGCCTCTGCTCTCCTGAAAAACACGTTCTAGGCGCGGGGATTCCAGACACCTGGGAAATAGAGTGCATGCAGCGTTGAGAGGCCTCGCACTCGGCTTCTCCTGTCACTGAGGCACAGAGGTGCTGTGGACAGCCCAGGACCCACGCAGCGCCCCAGAGGTGAAACAGAACCCTCAGTCTCCCCGTGAGGCCACCGGCATTCTCTGCAGTCCCCAGAGCTCTCTGAGTTAGAGCTGAATGCAAAGTAAGGGCGCGAAATGCAGAAGTAGCCGGGCCGCCCACGGCACCTGCCTCGCTCTCCGGGCGAGAGAGGACGCCAGGCTGAGGTCCCCGGCGACCTCAGGCATCAGCTCCTAAGGAGGGCGGGGAGACCGCAAAGGGGAAGTGCCCGGAGGGCCAAGGGCCCCCAAGCACCCTGCGCCCTTCCGAAGCGCGCCGCCTCCCCGCGCCGGGGACTGGGACCTGCCTCTGGGGAATCCGCCTAGAAGACGGCGGCGGATTGGGGTTCGGCACTTTCCGGGGCTGTCACGCCCTCCGCAGCCCTGCACCTGCCACGCCGCCCCACCTCGCCAGGAAGTCTCAGAGACCCCGAGGATGGGGTGGGAGCGCCTTCCCATCGCGGGCGCGAAAAGAAGGAAGGACGCCCCCAGGGGTCCGAGAAGGAGGACTAGCTGCAAGCCACAACTTTCTTAGGACGCACGGTAGGCCGGCTGGGGCTCCGCGCCTACCCGGCCCCTGGGCGGGAGCGGTCCGCGCACCTCGGGAGCCCAGCGGCTGAGGGAGGAAAGAGGCGACAAGAGGCAGGCGAGGACTAAGGCGCTGACCCGGCTGGAGTACGGGCCATCGTGGGAAAACTTTCGGGAGGGTGGAAAGAGAACGGCCCCCGCCCCGCACCTTGAGCCAGGCATCCCGCGCCAGTGCCTCGCTCTCAGCGCCCCGCGCCCGCGCCCGCGCCCGCGCCCCGCTCCTTGCCTGCACCCCTGGCCAGCTGCGTTGCGCGCGCGCCGCAGGAACCGTGGAGTTGGAAAGTGGGGGGCGCCGCGGCTGGGGGGCTGCTCCAGCTGCGCCTCGGCCAGCGATCGGCGGGCTGGACTCAAATCCAGCCAGGCTGGGCAGGCGGTGGCCGCGCGATTGGAGACCGGGCGCCCCGCCCTCCTCGCTCCCCGACTCCCTCCTCTCTCTCCCTCCCGCCCCTTGGCCTTTTTCAGCCCCTACCGGGTCTGCTAGTCCGCTGTCCCTTCTTTTCTCTCGCTCTTCTTATCACTCCCCACCCCTCCGCCTGGCCTTCGCCTTTCTTCCTCCCCTTGTCTCCCGCCCCCTCCTCTTCTCCCCTCCCCTCTAGGGGCGGAGCTTCTCCCCTCCCTCCCAGACAATGCTGTGGCTGCGTCCCCTTCCCCGCCAGCTCTTCTAGGCTTCTGCAGCCAGTGATTCTTCCAGGCTGGGGGTGGGGAGGGGGTGGGAGTGCAGGGTTGGGGAGGATGAGCTGGCTCCCCTCACCTCCTTGCTGCCGCCGTCTCCAAGCGGGATGGAGAATTGCCCCAAGCTCCTTGGTTCACCCGGCGCTGTGACAGCCACTCCCAGGGAACAGCCACGCTGCCCCACCAAGCCCACCTCCTGCGGCCCGGATTCCCCAGGCAGAGGCTGTGGGATTTTTTTTTTTTCTAACACCCAGCTTATTCCCAAAAGGGTTTGAGCCGGGCAGGGGCTAAACAGGCCCCTTCGACTTGGCGGGCCGGCCAGACGTGACAGCAATGCCAAGGAGGCCAAGTTTCTTTGTCCATTTCTCACCTCCCCCTTTTCCATCCCTGGACCTCCTGGCGCCCTCAGCACACACGAGGCCCTCGAACAGCCCGGCTACAGGTTCCCTATCTGCTCGGAGCTCTCCCCCCACGTGCCTACCCCCAACCCTGCACAGCTAGCGCGCCAAAGGGGAAGAGAGCCTCAGGCCAACCCCCAAGATACAGCCAGACCAGCTCATCCAGCTTGGAAGCCAAGCATTCTTTACTAAATTCATTGTTTGGATCTTGGAATGTGTCTCCCTTAGAAACAATGTTATAAATGGTGATCTGCTTCCCAGGCTGGCCACAAAACTGTTGAACCCAAAATGCAGCTGTAGGGTGGTGCTGAGAACTGTGTCAGCTACCCTGAAAAAGGAGGCCACTGATAAGCTTTATTTATAGAAAAAAAATGTGTATGTATCTTCTGGTTCTTTCTTCTTGAGCTATAAACACTGTAAATTAAATTAAATAAGTTGAAGCTTTCCCATGAAGTTTCTCCATCTGGAACTGCTACTCTATTAGTTAAGCTTCTTTCCTTTGCCGGTAATAGAAATAACCTTAGGGAAATGTATTTGTGGATGCAGTGGTTTCTCGATAATCTAATCTCAGTGTCAGAACTTCGTGGAGAGCTCAGTAAGAGACAAATCTAGAGCCTAAAGGGCTTCCAGTAACCCAGAAAGTCTTCCCTGAGGGGTTCCTTCTTGTCTTTCATCACAGACTGGCCCTCCCTGCACCCCAGACACATGGTGAAGGGTGGCCATGGCTTCTGTCACTGGGGCTTGGAGCTCTGCTGCTCAGAAAAGCGGCCAGATGCTGCTAGAATCCCTTAATCTCTAATCTAATCCCCCAAAAGAGCAGCTCACTGTTCTGTGACCGTACAGCTACTGATGAGCTCAGGTTGTCCAAACTGGTCTGCCAGAAATCCTGAACCTAGGCTCTATTTGAAACCAAACCCATTATTTTTGTTTTTGTTTTGCTTTCTAATTTTGAGATGGGGGTCTTACTCTGTCACCCAGGCTGGAGTGCAGTGACATGATCATAGCTCACTGCAGACTCAATCTCCTGGGCTCAAGATATCCTCCTGCCTTAGCCTCCCGAGTAGCTGGGACTACAGGCATGTGCCACCATGCCCGGCTAATTTTTCTATTTTTTTTTAGAGATGAGGTCTCACTATGTTGCCCAGGCTAGTCTCAAACTCCTGGCCTCAAGCAATCCTCCCCATCGGCCTTCCAAAGTGCTGGGATTACAAGCATAAGCCAACTTGCCAAGCCCTGAACACATTTCTCTCTACTTAGATTCTCCATCTTGGTGAATAGATTGATTCATTGATTGATGGATTCATTTATGCAAGATACCAGAAAACAATTTTCCATTCATCAATTTCCCCATACCAAAGCCACAGGAGAGAAAGGAATAGCCCTTCATCCTTCAAGGCAGAATAGGGCAACACATCAGAACAGGAATAATATTTTGCATATATTAAACTAATAATTAAAGTCTACCCTTAAATCATGCTTTCTTATAGTCTTCTACCACCAGAGGCCAGACCAGGAGGCTCATGGCCCGGGAAGCATCAGGTAAGCATTGCCTAGAATTGTCTAAAATTCTCCAATAGAAACCCAACTCATGGCTGGGCATGGTAGCTCACACCTGTAATCCCAACACTTTGGGAGGCTGAGGCAGGCAGACCACCTTAGGTCAGGAGTTTGAGACCAGCCTGGCCAACATGGTGAAACCCCATCTCTACTAAAAATACAAAAGAAATGCTACTCGCCAGGTGCCGTGGCTCACGCCTGTAATCCCAGCACTTTGGGAGGCCAAGGCGGGCAGATCACAAGGTCAGGAGTTTGAGACCAGCCTGAACAACATGGTAAAACCCTGTCTCTACTAAAAATACAAAAATTAGCTGAGCATGGTGGCGTGCACCTGTAATCCTAACTACTCAGGAGGCTGAGGCAGAAGAATCACTTGAACCTAGGAGGCAGAGGTTGCAGTGTGCCGAGATCACGCCACAGCACTCCAGCCTGGGTGACAGAGCGAGACTTGGTCTCAAAGAAAAAAAAAAAAAAGAAATACAACTCAAGCCACAGGTGCAATTTTAAACTTTCTAGCAGCCACACTAAAAATGGTAAAAAGAAACAGGTGAGATTAATTTTAATGATATATTTTATTTAACTTGATATATTACAAATACCATCATTTCAACATGTAATTAATATACAAAAATTATCTGTGAGATATTTGACATTCTATTTTCATACTAAGGCTAAAATCCAGTGTGTTTTTTTGCTTCAGGACATCTCAATTTGGACATTAAATTGTCATCAAAAATACTGATCTGAATTTAGATTTTGTAACACTTGTAGTTGAAAAAGTAGATTCACACACCCAGCTTGTTCCAAACATACTTAAAAGTTGCCAATAACTGAATGGAGGATCGGCGTATACATTTTCATTTTAATTAATGATGAATAAATAAACTTAAAATTCAGTTCCTCAGGGGCATTCGCCATATTGCAAGTGTTCAATAGCCACATGTGACCAGTGGCTACCAGATTGGGACAGCACAGGTTTACAGGACAAGGAGGCCACTGATGAGCTTGGAGTCTCAAAGCTAAGTTTTTTTTTCCTTAGCAAAACAGTAGCGGAAATGACAAACATGGCCAGAGAGAGTAAAGGAGCTTCTACATTTCTGTCTACCTCTATGACATCTGGAGAGGCAGACCTTGCAACTAGATCAGAGTTCTGTGTGGCTTGGGAGAAGGAGGCTATACAGAGAACTGGGAGGCCCAAAGCCCACTCCTCAGTTCCCAGTGGATTCTGGGAAAGTCCGGGATGCTGCATCTCCCTGATTTGTGACCTTTGACCTTCGAGCAGGGGTATGTCAGTGAGTTAAGTGGAGTTCGGGGGATAGAATCAAGGATTACAGACCGGGCGCAGGTGGCTCACACCTGTAATCCCAGCACTTTGGAAGGTGGAAGCAGGTAGATCACCAGAGAGCAGGTGTCAGAGACCAGCCTGGCCAACCTGGCGAAACCACGTCTCTACTAAAACTACAAAAATTAGCCGGCGTGGTGGCGTGCCTGTAATCTCAACTACTTGAGAGGTCTGAGGCAGGAGAATCGCTTGAACCTGGGAGGCGGAGGTTGCCGTGGCAGCCACTGCACTCCAGCCTGGGCAACAGAACAAGACTCCAACTCAAAAAAAAAAAAAAGAGAAGAGAGGAGGGGAGTGGAGGGGAAGAGAAGAGAGGGGAAGGGAGGGGAGGGGAGAAAGACAGGAGCCAAGAAAGACAGGAGCAAAGGAAGGAAAGGAAGGGAGGGAGGGAGGGAGGGAGGAAGGAAAGGAAGGGAGGGAGGGAGGGAGGAAGGAGGGAGGGAGGGAGGGAGGGAAGGAAGGACAGAGAGAAAGAAAGAAAGGAGCCGTTGTTCCTTAAGGTGGAATGAGTTCCTGTTCCTGGAACTGTCCACCACTGCTATGCTGCGATGAGGCGTGGCCTGAGGGGATGCGACATGGAACACACAGATCATCTGCTCTAAGCTCCAGGATGAAGAGGGGCAGGTGGACCCCGGCTAAATCAGGGGCTGGCAGGAGGGCATGTTGGAGACCCAGAGGGAGCATCAGTGAAGGCCGAGTGATCAGGGTGCAGAGATCCGAAGGAGCCTGGAGCAGCCAGACCTTGAACTGCACACGCTGCAGGCGTCATCAGTAGATGTCAGCCAAGCACACCCCTTAAGTGTTACTCAGCAGGAGGGTTCCCAAAACATAAGTAACACTTAAGGGGCCAACACTCCACTGCTCAGCTTCTCTATTTCAAGAGCTTGTTACGTTGACAAAACTACCTAGAAAGAGATAGCTTGATTGCCAAAATGGTCACAACTACTGGCTCCCAGCACACATGCTGTTTGCAATGTGACTCTACAGTTCCTCCAATAAGGAAGTGGGGTCTACCACTCCACCTTAAATCTGGGCTGACTGCGGCTTGCTTTGACCAATAGGAGGCAGGAGGCAGGTTGTGCCTTTTCAGAGCCTGGGCCTCAAGAAGCCTTGCATTCTCACACTCTCTCTATTGGAACATTGCCTCTACCATTGAACAAGCCCAAGCTAGCTGGCTGGAGGATGAGACCACAGGGCCAGAGCCAAGTGAGCCCAGTTGTCCCAGTCAAAGCCCCAGGCATGTGAGAGAGCCCAACCAAGATCTGTCCCCTCCCATACCCAGGTCCAGAGCTGACCACCAATACATGAGGGAGTCCAGCTGAGTGTAGCCCAAAAGAGCCAGCTGATAAAAAGCATCAGCAAAATAGATGGTTGTCACTTTAAGCCACTAAAGTTTGGGGTGGTTTGTTTTATAGCAATAGTGAACTGTTAAAAAAACTTAACAGGATCCTGCGGTCAAGGCTGACACGACCAGGATATTGAGCAGACACAAGTCTGAAGTCCCCTGGATCTGCTTCTGAGCTTGTGCGTGAGATACCTCTAGGAATTCGTCCCCACTACCAGCCCTGCGCCCCCGCCCTTATCCCCCACCACCAAAAAAGCATAAGAAGTATTTTCAAATGGCTCAGGTCTGAGTGAGTTGGTGACATTTAGATTTATGGCTGCTAATGCGACTCCATCTGTTCCCACAAACTTGAGAGAAGTAGGGAAATCTGAGTAACAAGATTTTGTCACTGAACTCTACAAGTTTATCTTTCATGGGGAAGGAGTACCTTAATTAAAAGAGTCCATTTTATCCACCGCTAAGAACTTTCCATAGCATTTAAAGTATTTATGTGACACTGTCTGGATCCATCCTTGCAGATAAGAGAGCGGATTGAAGCTGTTACTCAGCCGATATCTAAGGAGGCTCATATGCACAGGAGACCTATCATACTAGGTTTTCCCTCTTCAGTTAAAACACAAACAGGGGCTGGTAAGAGAAAAAAAGAAAAGAAAAGGACCCAAAGTACATAACCTAAATGTATTCATTTCCACCTTTTGTCTCTTTTCACAAAAAGCATTTGATAGACAGCCTCAAGGCTAAATTCCTCCTTGGTCACCTTCCTGATAAAGTGCTTATAACTAATTTGAACCATGTTTCCAATTAGGTGGGATATGTCATATAATTTTCCTAGGAATTCATTCAAGTTTTTTTAACCCCAGGATTACATTCCACCAAAGCTCTCCTACCATTTTTGGAAGGAAATACCAATTACTTGGTGAGAAAAATGTTACTCCATCAAAACAAGTTGAATACATATCCAAAATTATAGATATTGATGTGATACAATATATATTACCATGGTGAAACTATGCAGTCTGTGTTTGGCATATGAAAGGCCAAACTACCACCACACACAAACACACACACACACATGCACGTGCACACACATGTATGCACACACACACACAACTCTATTTTCCAATGAGCCAGAAAGAGATTTCTTGCTAACAATTGAGAAAGACTTTGTCTTGGATAGATGATAATTGGGACCAAGAATTTTCTCATGAATTCAGTAACTTAATGAAAAGAAAATCACCTATAAACAATTACTCAAAGAAAAGTTACAGGACAGGTGCAGTGGCTTGCATCTGTCATCCCAGCACTTTCAGAGGCCAAGGCATGCAGATCATTTGAGTCCAGGAGTTCGAGACCAGCCTGGGCAACATGGCAGAAAACTGTCTCTACAAAAAAAAAATCTAAAAATTAGCTGGCATGGTGGTGTGTGCCTCTACTACTTGGGAGGCCGTGGTGGGAAAATTACTTGAGGCTAGGAAATCAAGGCTGCGGTGAGCCAGATGATGCCATTGCACTCCAGCCTGGACAACAGAGTGAGAGCCTGTCTCAAAAAAAAAAAAAAAAAAAAAAAAAGTAAAGAAAAGAAGACAAAGAAAAGAAAAAAAAAAGGAGAAGTTACAAGTATACCAGAAAAGAATTACAAGACAAGAGAAAGAGGAGAAATATAAGCTACCAGGACTCAGATAAAAAGTGAAAGAGAAGAATAAAACTATCATCACAGAAATGAAAGACCCAGTGAAGGAGCAAAACACTGTGAAAAGTCAGCTAACAACTGGAAGGTACATTTCAGAAAAAGGAATGCAGTAACATGGAAAATAATGAATTTTAAGAAGAGAAGAAATAATAGATATGGAACAAATACAGAAGAAACTCAACGTATGTATAATTGGAATTCAAATCTATAAATGAAGAAACCTTTCCTAAACTGAAAAATGTGAATCCATAGATTGAAAGACTATTCTATGTTCTGGGGAAACGGACATAGTTTTTTTCTAAACTATACCCAATGTATGTTTACACCCAAACGTATGTTCCATGAGATATGAGGATGGGGATTTTTGTCCTTTTTTGTTTATTGCTGTTTTCTCAATGCTTAAAATAATGTCTGGCACCTAGGAGCCCCCATTCACTAGCTGAATTGCTAAAGGAACAGATTAACCAATACCAACATATCCTATTAATATTACCATACTTCAAAGATAAAGAGTTTTTGGTTTACTCAGCAGAAAGATCAGATCATTCACTATAAAATAACATCATGTGTTTGCTATTGTGAATAGTTCTACAAGGGCCAAGTGTGATAGCTCACACCTGTAATCTCAGCATTCTGGGAGGCCAAGACTGGAGGATCGTTTGAGCCCAGGAGTTCAAGACCAGCCTGAGCAATGTAGTAAGACCCTGAATATACAAAAACAATTAAAAGTTTTAGAAAATAGTGCTATGATAAACATATATACCATGGAGTACTATACAGCCACAAAAAAGAACAAGATCATGTCTTTTGTGGCAACATGGATGGAGCTGCAGGCAATTATCCTAAGTGAACTAACACAGTAACAGAAAGTCAAATACACATGTTCTCATTTAAGTAGGAGCTAAACATTGAGTACTGGGACCTACTTGAGGATGGAGGCTGAAAGGGAGGTGAGGATCGAAAAACCTTCCTATCAGGTATATGCTTATTATCTGGGTAACAAAATCATCTGTATACCAAACCCCTGTGACACTCAATTTACCCATAAAACAAACCTACACATCCACCCCTGAACTTAAATTAAAATTTAAAAAAATCAGATTGGCGGCCAGCTGCGGTGGCTCACACCTGTAATTCCAGCACTTTGGAAGGCCGAGGCAGGCAGATCACCTGACGTCAGGAGTTCAAGACCAGCCTGGCCAACATGGTGAAACCCCATTTCTACTAAAAATACAAAAAAATTAGCCGAGCGCAGTGGCAGGTGCCTGTAATCCCAGCTACTCGGGAGGCTGAGGCAAGAGAATCACCTGAACCCAGGAGTCAGAGGTTGGAGCGAGCGGAGATCGCGCCATTGCACTTCAGCCTGGGCGACAGAATGAGACTCTGTCTCAAAAAAAAAAAAAAAAAAAGATAAGATTGGCTACAAACATCAGCACAACATTCAAAGCTAGAATACAAGGAGACAATCTTGTACCACATATGCTGCTATGGTGTCTCAGAGAAAGAAAACATGACCCAAGAACCTCATATCAATCCAAACTGTAGTCCAAATATAGAACACGCACATATTTTCAAAACTACAAAAATGTAGCCACCTTGAAGAAAACACAAAAGGCCAAGTTTGGTAATCAAATGAAAAACAGAAGCAAAAAACACCAATAGTGAGCACTGAATACATTTATGTTTGGGATTACAATGAAAACAACTATTGGAATGATGGTTGTGAAACAAAACGAATGTTAGACACCATTATCAAGCAGAAACTGTAAAAACCAATGAGGGTAACAATGTGTTAAGCATCTTGAGTTTCTCATTGTTTTGTAGTTGAAGGACATGAAAAAATACGTTTCAAGTCTATAGCCCAGCTATTAGAGATTCAAACAAGTGTGAAGTTATGCAAGAATCCTCTAGAGAGAGGCTGTTGGCCGGGGGTAGCATCTGCTTCTTTGGTGGTCTTGGAACTTGAGCAGTTTGATTTCATTTAGTGTGTGGGGACCGAAGATAATGAGCGAACTGCGAAATGCTTGACTGTCTTGGACGAAGACGATTTTTCTCATACAAACACTCACAGTGTCCCTGTGGAGCTCTAAAACACTAGAACTCCTAATAGCAATAACCAGCCCAAATTGAATGGAGGAGAGAAAAGAGAGGATTTGGGAGAAAGTGGAAGCAGCCAGCTGGTTTTTTCATTACTCATGGTGAAGAGTCAATCGATTGTATCCTAAGAAATGGAGGATTAAATAAATCATACACAAATATGAGTGTTCCTTTGTATTGTTTGACTTCCTTTTGTTCCATGTGCATATATTAACTAGTCAAAAAAAAAAAAAAAAAAAAAACAGTTAAGCCAAGGCGGGAGGAGGTTCAAAGTAGAGATTAAATTGCTTGAGGCCAGGACTTTGAGATCAGCCTGGGCAACATAGCGAGACCCCATCTCTACAAAAAATTAAAAAATAAAAAGTTGTCTGGAGATAGCATCAGATAAAATTTTTTTAAAAAAGAAAAAACTTGCAAAGCATGGTGGCTCGCACCTGTAGTCCCAGCTACTCAGGAGGCCGAGGTGGGAGTTTCGCTTGGGCCTGAAAGGTGGAGGCTTCAGTGAGCCAAAATTGCACCATGCACTCTGGCCTGGATGACAGAGCGAGATCCCAGCTGGAAAAAAAAAAGTTAAAAAGTAAATATCCTAGTGGCAGGGAAGAGGGTCAGGGAGAAGGCAGGTAGGGAGAGGTGAGCTGGGGAAGCAAGTCATTTAGATGCTGGAGGGGATGGATCCTGAGAAGGTATCTGGCATGATACCTGTCCTCTCTCTAGGGTTATATCTGGAAGGATGGGAGTGGACAATAAGACCCTCAGATTTCAGACCAGTTTGGGATCTGAAGGTCGAGATCTGCCTCATTTCCCATCAATCATCTGGAGCAACATGGTATCCACGGCATAAGGCTGCCCAGGTATCTTTGGCAGCGGAAGGACCTATGTAGACCCAGAGAGCTTCTAGGGGTTGCAGGAGGTTATAGGAGAGCAGCTAACATTTCCCATAACCCTGAGAAGGGCATGGAAGCCAGATGGGAGAAAGCTGGGGAGCTGAGAGCATCTCATGGTTGGAACAGGGGGACCCATGAGTCTTGCCAGGGACCACATGGAAGCTCAAACATCTTGGGAGTAGCCAGGGAGGAAGGATGCTATGGATGCCCAGGAAGGTTCTGGATGCCCAGAACCATGATGACACCCATGTTCCATCAGCCGACCACCACCAAAACAGAGGTGAGACCTGGCAAGAAGCTGGGAATGGGACCGCAGAAAGGAACATTTCAGAATTAAGTGAATTTTAACCTAAAATGACCACATGTCTCAAAAATTCACCAGCATGATATTTGCTGCCAGCCAAATGGAGGTTCAAATAGAGATTAAATTATATTTTAAAAAGTTTCAGGTGCTCTGTGTATGTATGTGCTAAAGGTGGAGACGGGGTTAAAGGTGGAGACGGGGGTTAAAGGTGGAGACGGGGGATATAACACAGTCACTACACGGAAGCCCTTAGGAAGACAGCGCTCAGTGTAGAAGGGGAGGCCTCGCAGAGGGAGTGACGTCTGGGTCAGGTCTTAAGGGTGAGATGGGGAAGGACATTCTAGGCAGAGGCAGCAGCAAGTTCAAAGTGATGAGGAGCCTGGCTCAACCAGAGAACAGCGTGTGGTCCAGTGTGGCTGGAACAGAAGGTGGGAGGTGAGAGGCGTTTCATGTTCCACTTATGCAGCCAAGAAACAAAATTCAAGACAAGTCAAGTTCCCTATTTCCTGTGGTGTTTCAGGGACACAGCTCACCTTCCCCTATGTGTGTACTTCATCCAAACTGCAGGTCCAGATGGGGAGCCAATGCCACCTCTCATGGTGTTGCAGAGCCGGCTGAGAGGAGCCAGCTGGGAAAAGTTTCTTGGAGAACAGATACGCTTCCTGGGCCAAAAAAATCTCAGGAAGAAGCCAAGGAGGGGAGGGCTGGACAGCACAGCCAGCAGGACTGGTCCATTGACCCGTTCCAGCCTGTCATGAGATGCCTGAGACGCTGACCCTTCGCCCAGAGCTGGCCAGATCTCTGCAGTTGCAAAGCAAACTTCCAGGGCTTTACCACTTTGAGACCTTGACCATCCTTCCTGCCCCTGGCCCAGCCCACCTTCCTCCATGCACAGAGATGAACGTTCAGCGTGTTCTCTCCCACACTTGACCTAATCGCTTTGCTATGGAGACTTCCCCGACCCAGCAAGCCGCCCCACGCCTTCCTGCTGTTCTCTGATTGAGAACAGGCCCAAGCTATCGAGGCCTTCCAACAATCTTAACCTCTTCCTCCCCAGACCCAGCCAACCAGGGAAGGTGGGGAGGAGAGCCTTGAAGCTGCTAAGTGACAACAGAAAAGGCAATTACAATGTCCAATTGTCTCTCGTTCTGAAGGAATGATGACTCCGGACCCAGGCAAGCAGAGAGGAGATGGGTACAAGATGAGATGGGAGACGCCACGTCATGCCTTGTATTGCAGGCCATGATGAGGAGCTGGGGGTTTCGCTCATATTGCAATGGGGTGCCCTTGAATCATGGATTTATTTTAGGAGTTAGACCTTATGTCCTTGTGGGAAAAGCTGGTGAGGTAACACCTGTAAGAATCACTGGGGCCGGGCACAGTGGCACACGCCTGTAATCCCAGCACTTTGGGAGGCTGAGTCGGGTGGATCATGACCTCAGGAGATCAAGACCAGCCTGGCCAACATGGTGAAACCTCATCTCTACTAAAAATACCAAAATTAGCCGGGCGTGATGGCTGTAATTTCAGTTATTTGGGAGGCTGAGGCAGAGAATTGCTTGGTCCCAGGAGGCAGAGGCTGGAGTGAACCAAGATCGCACCACTGCACTCCAGCCTGGGCGACAGAGTGAGACTCCAACTCAAAGCAAAAAAAGAATCACTGGAAGATCAGAAAGATGTCACAGGGGAAATGAAAAATAGCTATGGAAGGCTGTTTTTGTGTGTAGTGGTAAGCCTGGGTCAGCCAGGGCGGGCTACAAAGAAAAGCTTGACACGAAGTGGGAAGAGCCAGCATAAATGGAGACCCGGGAAGCCACAGCAAAACCCATGAGGACAAATTGGAACCTGTCTGTCTTTCATACATCTGGGGTGACCTGCAGAAGACGCCTGTGGGCCAGGCGCGGTGGCTGACACCTGTAATCCCGACACTTTGGGAGACCGAGGCAGGAAGATTGCTCTAGCCCAGATGTTCAAGACCAGCCGGTCAACATGGAGAAACCTGATCTCTACAAAAGCTATAAAAATTAGCTGGGCATGGTGGTGTGTGCCTCTAGTCCCAGCTACTCTGGAGGCTGAGAAGTGAGAGGATTGTTTGAGCCCAAGAGGTCGAGGCTGCAATGAGCTGTGATTGTGCCACTGCACTCCAGCCTAGGCAACAGAGTGACACCTTGTATCAAAAAAATTAAAAAAATTTAAAAACCCTCAGAGCTGCACCTGTAGGAGGTCCAGTGTGAGGAGCAGGAGCTGTTGGTCTGACTGTCCTCATGTAGATGAAGTCATGGGGATGGGGACAGATGCAGCTGTAGTAGCATCTAGAGCCTGCACTCATTTTCCAAATGTAACTGCCGCTGATGCTGCTGTCTGTTTCTTTCTAAATCTTGCACAAGTCAATCCTGTGGCCACCCCTGGCCTGGACACACAGGGGAGGGAATTCTGGGAGATGGGGCTCCATCTAGCTTGGTTGACACAGTACAAGCTACTGCAGAGTCCAAAACAGAGACTAGGTGTAGAATAAATTGAGAGCTTTCTGTAATTCTGGTTTTGTTTAGTGTTACAAATGCACTTGTATAAACTTAGCATTGTTTCTGAATGTGGTTTGAAAAATTGTATTTGTAGAAGTGATGGCATAGGATTTATTTGCTCCCAATTTTTTGTTGTTGCATTTCTTCCCTTACTTGACAAGTGCATTTGCCTTCTGTTTTTCTTTTTGAGATCCACATATTTAAACCCTTTAATGGCTGTACTGTTAGAAGTTTTTGATCTTTAAAAAAGTTACAATGGGATGCCATTGAAGTCCTTTAAACTAGGAAAAGATTCAATCAAATTTACAATAAAAATATCACAGTGGCTACTGTTTAGACAAGGGAGTGGCAAGGGGCAAAATTAAAACATGTAAACTGGTTAAGAGATTACTATGGAAGTTAAGAAACAAAACTGTAGTCCTTTGGACTACAGGAGCATATCAGTCAGCTATTGCCACAGTTTTGCTGTGTAACAAACAAGTCCCTTAAAACAGTGATAATTGATAGGGAGCAGTTGGGATAGCTCTATTCCCTGCTGCAGCTCTGCCCTGTATGTCTGTCATTCTCCAGGGCCCAGGGGCTAGCCAGCACATGTTCTCATGATGATGTCTGAGGTGCAAGACAGCAAGCCCTGTCACACAAGCACATTTCAATCTTTGTGACATCTCATTGGCTGAAGTAAGTCACATGGCCAAGCCCAAGATCAAGGCATATGGAAGCACATACCACCTCTAGTGGGAGGGGCTGCAAAGTCACATGGCAAAGAGTATGGACTCAGGGTGAGCAAGGAACTGAGAAAAGTGATGTGATCCACTGCCAGGGGTAACAGTGGATGTGCAGAGACAAGGACAGACTTAGGAGGTGGTTACAAGAAAAATCCACATGTGGTGATAGACTGAATATGGAAGAGGACAGAGAGGAAGGAATCACTGTGAAGCCAGGATTTGAGTGAGGCTGTTGGAGAGGCATCCTTGGTGGACAGGGAAGGCAATGCTTCCAGTTTGAGTGGCATCCCATGGTGAATTCAGGTGAGCAGAGGGCCCTAGGTTCTGGAATTTGGAAACAAGGTCCGGGTAAAGGTTTAGAATAGTCATTGGCTTGTCAAAACCTACAAAGTGCTTTGTGAAGTATTTGCTTGTGGCAATAACTACTGACACCACCAGAGATCTGGCCTCCTTTCCCAACCCCCACCCTGACACGGACCTCTGAAGACACCAGACTCCATATGACTAAGTTCAAGGGGCACCATGCTGCCACGTGAGAAGATGATTCTCACTCAGAGAGGCTGAAAGAAGATAAACTCTGCATTTGAGTGGAGAGAGGGTTTTTGCTATTTCATTTCGAGAAAATTATTTGTAGAAGCTTCAGAGTAACGTGCAACTTCTCCTTATCTCCACTCTTAGGAGGAGACATCTGTGAAATTCAGTGATAATTGTGGTGTGTGTCATAGTTCCTTCAAATGCAGACACTGAGACACAGACTCAGGTGCAAGTTGTAGAGCTGGAAGGTACAAGGTGGGGAAGTGAAGGATCCCCACATGGGATATGTGGAGCAGGTTACCATTGTGGGACACTGGGAGGGCACAGTCCCACCAGGAACTCTGGGGAAATGTAGAGCATGGTTCTGCTACCCCACTTGAGGGAATAAAGAGCTGACACTGATCCCTTCAATCATGAGTTGAGGGCTGCCCCATGGGCATTATCCCCTGGCACTTCCTGTTTATTCAAAATATTCCCACAAGTAGCTTCAGTCAGGTGAGTGCTGAGAGGAGGCAGGTGGACACTGCCAGTAACTCCCACAGTGGGGAAAGAGGTCATCCTGTCCATCACACGGAGAGCACAAAAAAGGCAGTCCTCCACGCTGCAAAGTGGCCAGGGCTACAGGTGTTGAGAGGAGGGACAATAGTGATCACTTCCAGGGTTTCTGGGAGCCATGGGTTCTCCCTGGGATGGCCTGATGGAGGGGCAACTAAAGAAAGCATTCCAGGAATGCACATGGATTGTTCACCTAGGGTGGGATTGACAGATGGGTGGAATGTGACTTCAGTTCTAGGGGAAGTGCCCTACTCAAGAATGCAGGTTCCTTGGCCATCCCAGATGAGAGAGGCAGCCTAAGTGGCCCCGAGGTGAGAGAAAAGGCCACCTGGACCTCAGTAGCCACACAATTACTGATGTGTGTGTTCCTGCCTCTCCCACTTCTGGGGTACACCTGCCTTTAGTTGAGCAAATTCCCATGATACCCAAGCCTTAAGCAGAAGCTTAAGATATACAGATACTTGAGGCCAAAATCTGTCAGTGTTGGAAACTGTCCTCTGCAGCTGCAGGGGAATGCAGGTGGTCCAGAAGGATAGAGGACAGGAATCTGAACGCACAGTCAGACAGAGCCATGGAACACCTGCCCCACCCCCGCCCTCAGGTACCATACTGTGGCTCCCTGCTCTATAGGGCTGGTGAGCCTGGAGTGAGGGGAGGAAGTTAGGGGGTGGGGAGCTGCAGTGGAGCTGTACCAAACAGATCCAGAGTGGGGACTGGAAGCCCCCTACCAAAATGCCTGTGCTGGGGCAGACCAAAGGAAAATTCTAATGCATTCTCAACACCAAGAGAAGAACAGTCTATTATAAAGCAAATGTTTCATTTCTGCATATATTCAGTTTGTGCTTGTGCTACCTTGGATGAGAATACAAACCATGGCCACAGGGAAAATGGGCAACCTAAAAAGAAAAAAGACCCAAGACAGGGTCTGCTAGTTGGGGGTGGGAGCTTCCCTTTAAAACCTTTTGTAACTTCCCCCACCTGTAGGATTATGTTCTGAAGGTTCATCACAGCTGTCTTAATTTGGCTTCACCCAAGAGCAGCCCCTGCGTATTAATTATCTTATCGCTACAGAGCAAATTACTGCAAAAGTTTGCAGCTTAAAACCATAAAAAACACTCATTATTTCATAAAGTTATTGTGGGTTATGGATTTGGGAGCAACTCAGCTGAGTGGTTCAGGTTCAGGGGCTCTCACTGGGTTGTCAGCTGCAGCTGCCATCATCTGAACGCTTGACTGGGGCTGGTGAATCCACTTCTAAGATGGCTCAGGCACATGGCAGTTGTCGGAGGGCCTTGGTTCTGTCCCACATGGACTTCTTGATAGGCATGCTTGCATATATCCATGGCATGATTCAAAAGAACAAGGTGGACATTTGTCTTTTATGACCCAGCCTTGGAAGACACACATCACGGCTACTGTAGTCTATTTCTTAGAAGCAGTCACTAAATCTGCCCATACTCAAGGGGAGGGAAATTAGCTCCATCTTTTGAAGGGAGGAGTGTCAAAGAATTTGTGAATATATTTTGAAATCGCCACACCTTGACAGAAGAATTTGGGTGCACATGGTTTATTTGGGAGGTAATCCTAGGCAGCACCAGTAAGGGAGTGGGGAAGTGGAACAGTGGAGGGAGGAAAGCCCATCAGTAGAACCATAATGAGCAGGTTTCCCTGTGGGCAACTGCAGCTCGATCCTGTAGGTCCTCTGCGATACTGTGAGGTATCTCAGATACCACAGGTTAAGATTTCCATCTTAACCATTTTTCCATCTTAACATTCCTCTGAATCATCCTATTGGAGGGTAGAAGGCTGGGGCATTTTCCCACTAAGTCCCGCCTTGCATTGTTGAGGTTAAGTTCCTGCCTCCCTCACTTCCAGGATATACCTGCCATCAGTTGAGCAAACTCCCATGATACCCAAACCTCAAGCAGAGGAAAAGCGAGATGTACAGATGCTTGAAGCAGGAAGCTGTTAGTGTGCTGGAAACTGTCCTCCTTTGCAGCTGCAGGGGAATGCAGGTGGGCCAGGGGTGTAGAGAACAGGGGGTAGACATCATCTGCTGTGGCCCACAAGACAACCCATTAGCTAGACCTTGCGGATGGCTCCATTTCATTATTCTGCCTGGTTCACACTGTATCCACCAACAAGCCTGAAGTGCTTACTGCTCCCTGCACTCACTCTGCTGTTTTTTGCTTCCCTGACTTTGCTCAGTCAGCTGTCAGACCCCAGCATGAGCAAAACATGAGAAGAGTTCCCAGGAAGAGTTGAGAACAGCACCAACCAAAACAAAATTTCTGGAACTAAAAAATTGAGTTTTATCATGAATATTTACGTACACACGTAAAATGTATAGTAGACCTCCATATGCCATCAGCCAGATTTAACAGCCATAAATATTTTGCCACACATGCTTCACCAACTTCTTGTTTTCTCTAAGTATTTTTCCCATTAATCTCTAAAACTGTGATAAAATGCATGTAACATACATTTTCCATCTTAACCATTTTTAGTTTACAGTTCAGTGGTATGAAATACATTCATGATGTTGTCACCACTATCCGTCTCTGGAACTCTTTCATATTGTAAAACTGAAACTCTGTCCCATTGAACAGTAACTGTCATCTCTCCCGTCACTACCATTCCCTAGCAACAGCCATTCTACTTTCCGTCTATGATTTTGACTACTCTAAGTCCCTCATAGAATTGGAATTATATAATATTTGTCTTTTTGCAACCAGCTTATTTCACTTGGCATTATGTCCTCAAGGTACATCACAGATAAATGTACCATAGGTCAGAATTTCCTCTCTTTTTAAGGTTGAGTGGTATTCCATTGTATATTTATACAATTTGCTTATCTATCCATCCTTAGGTTGAATGGATTTGCTTATCCATTCAACCTGTGGACATTTGGGTTGCTTCCACTTTTTATCTTGTGAATAATGCAATAATGCTGTTGTAAACATCAGTGCACAAATATCTTTGGGGCCCTGCTTTCAGTTCTTTTGGGTATGTACCCAGAAATGGGATTGCTGAATCATACGGTAATTCTTTTTTTTTTTTTTTTTTTGAGGCAAAGTCTTGCTCTGTCGCCCAGGCTGGAGTACAGCGGCACCATCTGGGCTCACTACAATCTCTGCCTCTCAGGTTCAAGTGATTCTCCTGCCCCAGCCTCCTGAGTAGCTGGGATTACAGGCACCTGTCATCACACCCAGCTAATTTTTGTATTTTTAGTAGAGATGGGGTTTCACCATGTTAGTCAGGCTAGTCTTGAACTCCTGACCCCGTGATCTTCCTGCCTCAGCCTCCCAAATCATATGGTATTTATGTTACCAGTTTTCTGAGGAGCCATCATACTGTTTTTCATAGTGATATACCATTTTGCATTCTCACCAACAAAGCACAGGGATTCCAAAGTCTCCACATCCTCATATTTTCCATTTTGTTGATAGTAGCCATCCTAATGGCCATAAGGTGATATCTCATTATTGTTTTGATTTGTAGTTCCCCAAACATGACTGGGGCTGGGCATCATTTCATTGCTTAGTGATCTGTTGTATATTGTACTGTATTCTTTGAAGAAATGTCTATTCGAGTCCTTTGTTCATTTTTGAAGTGCGTTGTTTGTTTTTGTTGTTGTTGAGTTATTAGGGGTTTTCTAAACGTTCTGGATAGTAATCCCTTGTCAGATATATGATTTGCAAATATTTTTTCCCATTTGTGGGTTGGCTTTTTACTCTGCTGATATTATCTTTTGATGCACAATTTAAAACAATTTTATATAGTCCAATTTTGTCAGGAAGATTTCGTCCTATGCTTTCTTTTATGAGTTTTATAGTTTTAGGTCTTACATGTGGGTCTTTGGCACATATAGAGTTAATTTTTATATATGGTGTTTGGTAAGGGTTCAACTTTATTCTTTTGCATGTGGATATCTAGTTTTTCAGCATCATTTGCTGAAAAGACTGTCTTTTCTCCTAATAAATGGTGGGGTGCCCTTGTCAAAAACCATTTGACTGGCTGGGTACAGTGGCTCATGCCTATAATCCCAGCACTTTGGGAGGCTAAGGCAGGTGGATCACCTTGAGGTCAGGAGTTTGAGACGAGCCTGGCCAACATGGTGAAACCCCATCTCTACTAAAAATACAAAAATTAGCTGGGCATGGTGGCGGATGCCTGTAATCTCAGCTGCTCTGGAGCCTGAGGCAGGAACCTGGGAGGCGGAGGTTACAGTGAGCCGAGATCGTGCCACTGCACTCTAGCCTGGGCAACAGAGCAAGACTCTGTGTCGGAAAACAACAAAACAGAACCATTTGGCCATATGTGTAAGAGTTTATTTCTGGGATCTTATTCTACTACATTGGTCTATCTATCTGTCTCCATGCCAGCACCACACTGTTTTGATTACTGTAGCTTCGTTAAACTAAATATTTTAAAGCCAATTTTGGACATCATGTCTTTATCACCCCTACGTATTTCTATGCACATCTCTTAAATATATGCATGTGCTCTCATCTATCCACAAGTTGACAAATTGCTTTATCCACTTTTTTTACTTTGCAAAAGTATTTTAAAGATAATTCTTTTTTTTTCTTTTTTTTTTTTTTTTAGATGGAGTCTCGCTCTGTTGCCCAGGCTGGAGTGCAGTGGCACGATCTCAGCTCACTGCAACCTCCACCTCCCATGTTCAAGCAATTCTTCCGCCTCAGCCTCCCAAGTAGCTGGGATTACCACATCTGGCTAATTTTTGCATTTTTAGTAGAAATGGGGTTTCACTATGTTGGCCAGGTTAGTCTTGAACTCCTGACCTCAAGTGATCTCCCCTCCTCGGCCTCCCAAAGCGCTGGGATTACAGGCATGAGCCACCGTGCCCAGCCTTTTAAAGAAAATTCTTTAAGCACAATAATAAAAATGTAATTTTTTATGGGACAGGATCCCTGCATACAAATGTAACTTTTAAATTAAAATATTTGGTTGAATAATTAAAGGAAAGGATGGCCAATAGGAAGCTAACAGACAGTGGAATAACAAGTTACTCATTAAAGACAAACAAGAAAACAGCAAACTAAGAATCGTTTCTACTAAACTAAGCTATCACTGACGTGTCAGAGTAAAACAAAGTTACAGACATGAGAAACATCAGAATGTACTGTACCTGAGGAAATCTCTCAGAAAAGAACTCTATCTAAAAACAAATGACTCAGGCTGGACACGGTGTCTCATGCCTGTATCCCAGTACTTTGGGATGTAAAGGCGGGTGGATTGCCTAAGACCAGGAGTTCAAGACCAGCCTGGGCAGTATGACAAAACCTCATCTCTACAAAGCATATTAATACAAAAATTAACTGTGAGTGGTGGCATATGCCTGTAGTCCCAGCCATTTGGGAGGCTAAGGTAGGAGGATCCCTTGAACCTGGGAGGTTAAGGCTGCAGTGAGCTGTGATCATGCCACTGCACTCCAGCCTGTGCGACAGAGCAAGACCGTCTCAAGAAAAGGAAGGAGGGAAGGAGGGAGGGAGGAAGGAAAGAAGGAAGGAAGGAGGGTGGCGAGGGAGGGAGGAAGAAAGGAAGGAAGGCAGAGAGGGAGGCAGGGAGAGAGGAAGGAGAAAGAAAAAAAAACCCAAATGGCTCAAAACAGAGTTTTCAAGTTGAGACAGAGTAAAGAAAAGAGGAAACAGTGATGAAAAATGGACCTTTCAAAACATACAGTGAACTCTAACAGAATAATACACTGTATAAAACTGTGTAGTATAAGCACACAGTAAGAATTTATAGATGGAAGATATACTACAAGATAAATTCAAATAATCAGCTGAAATGAAGAGTATTAACCTGTCTCTGCAAAATTTAGGAGTCACGCCAGACATGATGGCTCACGCCTGTAATCCCAGCACTTTGGGAGGTTGAGGCAGGCAGATTGCTTGAGCCCAGGAGTTTGAGACCAGCCTGGGCAACATGGTGAAACCACATCTTTACAAAAGATACAAAAGTTAGCTGGATGTGGGGTGGTGCATGCCTGTAGTCCGGTACTAGGGAGGCTGAAGTGGGAGGATCACCCGAGCCTGGGAGGTTGAGGACTATTTGCCAAGATCCAATATGAATTTGCCTTATTGTAATAGAGACAGATAGAGAGATTAGTAGAACAACCAACTAAAATATAAATTCCAGAAGTGTAAAACACTTAAATGTAAAATATTAAATGATAAAAATCAAGAATGAAATATCAGACTACACATACAACCTAGGGATGGAGAAGTTATCTAAACCAAAACAGGAAGCCCACTTGCTCTGCAGATCCAGGTAGTTGACTAAGCATTTATAAAAGCTCTTTATGTATTATGGATATTCAAATCTTCATCTGTATTGCAAATATTTTTTTTCCCTAATTTATTTGTGTATTGAATTTTCTTTGAGTTTTTCTTGCCAAGAAATAGCAACAGACAAATAAATTTGGGAAAGAAATATTTGCAATACAGATTAAGAGTTAAATACCCATAGTAAACAAATAACTCTCACAAAATAAAAGATAACCTAAAAGACAAATGGCAGACGATCTATGCAGCAAACCACCACGATACAAACCTGCACATCGTGCACATATACCCCTGAACTTAAAATAAAAGTTGAAGAAAAAAAAGAAAGAAAAAGAAAAATGGCAAAGAATATAAATAGAAAATCCATAGAAGGGCAAATTGAAATGGCTGAGAAACAGAAAGGATCTACTTGAACACATTAGCAATCAAGGAAACGCAACTTCAAGGAAATACTACTTAAGTTACCATGAAATATATTTATTAGACTGACAAAATTTAAAATATAACAGCATTATTGACAGAGATGAAGGTTATGAGGAATCAGGTAAGGTCCTTTCATACTTTCTGGTGGAAATGTAAATTATTATAGCTTTTTGGAAAGCAATCTGGTAACAACATCCCTTAAAATTTAAAATACTCAGCCTGGCGTGGTGGCTCACGCCTGTAATCCCAGCACTTTGGGAGGCCAAGGCAGGTGGATCACCTGAGGTCAGGAGTTCAATACCAGCCTGGGCAACATGGCGAAACCCCATCTCTACTAAAAATACAAAAAATTAGCTGGGCGCGGTGGCATGTGCCTGTAATCCAGCTACTCAGGAGGCCGAGGCAGCAGAATCGATTGAGCCAGGGAGGCGGAGGTTGCAGTGAGCCGAGATTGTGCCATTACACTCCAGCCTGGGCGACAGAGGGAGATTCCGTTTCAAAAAAATAAAATAAATAAAATTTAAAATACCCATACTATCTAGCCCAGCAATACTACTCCTGGATATGTATTTTATCATTTGTTTAAACCTAGATAAAACAATGTTTATTATAGCTACATGTGATGGCTAAAAACTAGGAATATGAATATCTCTCAAGTTTGAAGAAGCTATGTGAATCCACAGCAATGAATATTCTGAGATCATCAGGAAAATTAATTCAAGTGATACCAGCTAAACTGTAGGGATTTCCACAAGATATTGCACAGTAAACAATGCAAATGCAGCAAAGCGTGTATGAGAGCAAACAATGACAAAACATGAAGGAATATATATGTGTGTGTGGTGTATAGTGTGTGCGCATGTAGAAGAGCTAGCTAGCTAGTTGTTTACATGGTTATGATCATGGAGAAATGTATGAATGATACCAAGCACATTGCTCACATGGATTACTGGAGTAAGGCAGGAGGATGAGCAGAAGGAGAGGGGGATGGCAGAGGAGAAGCAAACAGAAAAGATGGAAAAAAGCTGAACGAGAAAGAAATCCATGTGTATAAGACGTTGTTTATGTCAAATTGTATTTTGATGCATAAAATATTAGAAAAAGAAAAATTGGATCAATATCTTCCTATTGATAGAAATGAGCACAGTATATTGTCAAGTGCAAAAAGCAAGTGGCAGTGTAGTATGCTCCTATTTATAGGTGATATGAATTGGGATTTTGAGGCTCACAGTGTCTCCAAGGGGTTGGAAGGTGGGAACGGCAACGGAGGAAGAGTCTTCTTGTTGTTCTGCCTGGGGATATGTCTGGAGACAAGATTGGTCGTTAAGGCAAGGGCTGCCTTGGTATGTGCGTAGCGGAGGCGTAGGACTGGTCATTGTGGACTTCTGGGTACAGCTCAGAGACAGATGCCTAAATCCCACCATGTGAGTCATTCCTCCAGTCTCAACCTGTGCTTCCAAGACTTTTTTCCAAGGATGGAAGGTTCTGGAAGACTTTGTCTACTAAGCCACGTGATTTGTTAGTCAAAACCTTTCCCATACTGGACAAAAGGTGGCAATACATAAGAGGTGGCTTCAGCACTCTCATATTTATACTGAGATACAATTGGCCATAAGTGTTATTTTTTGTTTGTTTTGTTTTTTTTGAGATGGAGTTTCGCTCCTGTTGCCCAGGCTGGAGTGCAATGGTGTGATCTTGGCTCACCGCAACCTCTGCCTCCTGGGTTCAAGCGATCCATAATTCCCCAGCCTCAGCCTCCCGTAGCTGGGATTACAGGCATGCACCACCATGCCCAGCTAATTTTGTATTTTTAGTAGAGATGGGGGTTTCTCCATGTTGGTCAGGCTGGTCTTGAACTCCTGACCGCAGGTGATCCACCCACCTCAGCCTCCCAAAGTGCTGGACTTACACGTGTGAGCCACTGTGCCTGGCCTTACATGTGTTATTTTAATGTCAAGCACATTCTGAGGAAGTACAAGTTTTCATATTCGTTTTAGAGAAGTACAGAGGGTTTCTCATTTCTTAACCTGTGATACAGATTGAGTGTCCTTCATTTAAAATGCTTGGGACCAGAAGTGTTTCAGATTTCGAATTTTTTTCAGATTTTGGAATATTTGCATTGTACTTACTGGTTGAGCATCCTTAATCCGAAAATCTGAAATCCAGAACCCGAGATGCTTGGTTTCCATGGTTTCTCACGCTCATGCTTTAAGCATGACATCAGTGCTCAGAATGTTTCAGACTTTGGAGCATTTCAGGTTTTACATTTTTGGATAGGGATACCGAACCTGTATTACCAAATACAGGCATGTGTTGACTAACAACAGGGATACGATCTGAGAAATGTGTTATTGGGCGATTTTGCTGAGTGAACATCATAGAGTTCTTACACAAACCTAGATCGTATAGCCTATTACACACCTAGGCTACAGACATGCACAGCGTGTTACTGTACTGAATACCGTAGGTCAGGGGTCCACAACCCCCGGGCCGCAAACTGGTAGCAGTCCATGGCCTGTTAGTACTGCGCCACGTAATAGGAGTTGAGTGGTGGGCGAGGGAGCATTACCGCTCGAGCTCCACCTCCTATCAGATCAGCAGTACCTTAAATTCTCATAGAAGCATGAACCCTACTGTGAACTGCACGTGCGAGGGATCTAGGTTGTGGCTCTTTATGTGAATCTAACTAATCCCTGATGATCTGAGGTAGAACAGTTTCATCCTAAAACCATCCATCCCCCCATCCCCTAAATCCATGGAAAAATTGTCTTCCACAAAACCAGTCCCTGGTGCCAAAAAAGTTGGGGACCGCTGCTGCAGGCAATTGTACTGCAATGGGAAGTATGTTTTTATTTATTTAATTTTTCTTTGCTTTGTCACCCAGGCTGGAGTGTAGTGGTGGGATCTCAGCTCACTAGCAGCCTCAGCCTCCCAGACTCAGGTGATCCTCCTACCTCTGCCTCCCAAGTAGCTGGGACCACTGGCATGCACCACCATGCCCAGCTAATTTTTCCTTTTTTCTTTTTCTTTTTTTTTTTTTTTGTAGAGATCAGTTGTTTTTCGCTTTTCCTGACTTATCATAGACTTTTGTAAAATATTTTTTTAAATAAACTATGGATTCAAAGATAAGGTTGGGCATGGTTGCTCATGTCTGTAATCTCAGCACTTTGAAAGGCTGAAGTGGGCAGATTGCTTGGGCTCAGGAGTTCAAGACCAGCCTGGGCAACATGGAGAAACCCTATCTCTACCAAAAAAAAAAAAAAAAAAAAAAATTAGCCAGGCATCATCAGAGCCCAGGTCGAGGCTGCAATGAGCTGAGATTGCACCACTGCACTCCAGCCTAGGCAATAGATTAATAACCTATCTCCAAAAAGACAAAAAAAAAAAAAAATAAGCCAGATATTTTAGTATTGAGTCAGCACACATAAAAATGACTGTCAAATTGCTTAGAAAGCTTTAGAAAGTTGCTAAGACGCCACTGTGAACATATCTTGTGGCAGTCTTTAACAATTTGGAACACTAGCGTTATAAACAGGATATACCAGGATTTTGTTTTGACATTTAATCTGACAATCTAGACAGTTTGGTTCATTTATAGTTATTGGTATATTTGGGCCTGTTTCTAGATCTCACATCTATATATGTCCTCTTTACAACACCATAGTGACAGGGCCTCCAATTGCATTGTGATATTATGGATATTTCTTTTTTCTTCCTTTGGTCCTGGCTACTTTCAGCGAGCAGGCTTACCAAGATATTTATTGCTCACCTTTCCTTCAGTTTTCTCCTACAGCACCTCCTAGGCTTGTTTCTCTTTAACTATTTTACAAAAAAATATTTAAATGTGGGCATTCAATTGCCTAGACATAAAATCCTAAGTTCAAAGTTCTTTTCCTTCAGTTCTTAAAAAATGCTGCTGAAAAATCTGATGCTCTTGATCAGAGCTCTTGAGGTTTTGAATCTGTTCATTCTCTCTGGAAGCTTTCAGAATGTTGTCTTCGTTCATCTTAAATTTTACTACCCAGTAATGAAAATGAAATGCACTATATTAAAGAGATATATCAGCTGGGCTCAGTGCTTCATGCCTGTAATCTCAGCACTTTGGTAGACCGAGGCTGGCAGATCAGAGGTCAGGAGATTGAGACCATCCTGACCAACACGTTGAAACCCCGTCTCTACTAAAAACACAAAAATTAGCTGGGCGTGGTGGTGCATGCCTGTAATCCCAGCTACTCATTACATGCATGCCTGTAATCCCAGCTACTCAGGAGGCTGAGGCAGGAGAATCACTTGAACCAGGGAGTCGGAGGTTGCAGTGAGCCAAGATTGCAACACTGCACTCCAGCCTGGTGACAGAGTGAGACATCTCAAAAAAAAAAAAAAGAGATGTAACAACAAAAAAGTATCTAATAACACTGAACAAAGCATGACAACACATGTATCATTCCTTTTACATCATGTTCAAAACCATGCAAAACTTAATAGATTATTTGGGGGTGCTATGTGGCAAAATTGTGAAGGAAAGGAAAGGATACATTCAAAATTCAGGGCAGCAGCTCTCTTGATGAGGATGAAGATGCAGTAGGAGAAGGGGTGGGGGCGTGGAGTGTTTGAAGCACTGTTTGTGGTGTGGTCGGAGCCAGGGGTGGAAACATGGGTACTCGTCAGTTTTTAAATACCTTACAAAATCTTTTGCATGTACATAACTTCAGGTAAAATGATCCCCCTTGTGATGGACTCACCAGGTGCGATTCGTAGGTCAGGATATTGGGATGGTGGCAGCTGGCTGCAGGTGTTGCAGGAGCAGCTGCAGTGGTCACTCATGGCTCAAGGGGCCAGAGAAGAACCACGGGTGGAAATGGGAATGGGGTAGTTCTAAGTTTGCCCTAAACCTAGGGTGTCCAATCTTTTGGCTTCCCTAGGCCAAATTGGAATAACTGTCTTGAGCCTCACACAAAATACACTATCAGCTGATGAGCTAAGAAAAAAAAAAAAAAAGAAAGAAAGAAAGAGAAAAAGAAAATTCAGCCAGGCGTGTAATCTCAGCACTTTGGAAGTCCAAGGTGGATGGATCGATCACCTGAGGTCAGGAGTTCGAGACCAGCTTGACCAATACGGTGAAACCCCATCTCTACCAAATACAAAAAATTAGCTGGGCATAGTGTCCCATGCCTGTCATCCCAGCTACTCGGGAGGCTGAGACAGGAGAATCGCTTGAACCTGGGAGGCAGAGGTTGCAGTGAGCCAAGATTGTGCCATTGCACTCCAGCCTGGGCGACAGAGTGAAACTCCATCTCAAAAAAGAAAAAAAAATCTCGATGTTTTAAGGAAGTTTATGAATTTGTGTTGGGCAGCTTTCAAAGCCATCCTGGGCTGCATGTGGTCTGTGGGCAGTGGGTTGGACAAGCTTGCTCTAAGTGAAAACACATATCTAATCACCCCTGGATCCATCATTATACCCTAACCCCACCAGGGAGCCACGCTGGGGACAGAATGGAGCTGCTCTCAGTCTCCCAAAACTCAGCATTTCCTGGCCCAGTCTGAATACTCAGCCTGAAAGTGGGCATGGCTGAGTCTTTCTGGTCACCACTCCCAAAATGTCTTCCACCTCCAGATGTGTTACTGTAAGAACAGACTCAGAATTTCATCCCCAAAGTCCAGCATGGGCGCACTCTATAACTTTTGAGGCCTCTGGGACTTTAATTCCTCCTTCCACATCCTCACAAGAGTCCTGCCCATATCTCTGGTTCTCTGGGAACCAGGACTAATTGTCCCTTTCCTCCAGCTTTCATTGATCAGTCTGCTGGGCACCTGACAATAACGCTCATGAACTTGTTGAATTGAATTTCTTACCGGTTGATTCCTTCCCCTAAGTGATGACTTTTAATTAATTACTATCAGCTTTCCGGACTGGAGGCTTCTGTAATCTTGGATTCAACTGAAGATTGAAAATAAAAAACAATAAAGAAACACAATAAAAATGTAAATATAGAAACAATACAGTAAAACAAGCATTACATAGCCTTTGTATTGTATCTGGTAAGTCATTTAGAGATGATTTAAAGAATACAGGAAGATATGCAGAGGTTAGATCCAAATATTATACTGTTTTATTTTTTTGAGACAGAGTCTCACTCTGTCATCCAGCCTGGAGTGCAGTGGTGCAATCACAGCTCACTGCAGCCTCAAACTCCTGGGCTCAAGTAATCCTCCCAACTCAGCCTCCCAAGCAGCTGGGACCACAGGCATGCACCACCATGTGTCCCTGATATTTTTTAGAGAAGGGATATCTCTCTATGTTGCCTAGGCTGTTCTCAAACTCGTGGGCTCAAGTGATTCTCCTGCCTTGGCTTCCCAAAGTGCTGAGATTACAGGCCTGAGCCGCTGTGCCTGACCCATTTTATATCAGGGACTTGAGTAGCCTCGGATTGTGGTATCCGAGGAGGTCCTGGAAGCAATCCCCTACAGATTCCGAGGGATGACTCTTTTCTTAAAGAGTAGCCCAAGAAGGAGGCACGTGAAGAGCAAAACTGTGTCCAGGAGAGCTTTTATTTGTACGGAACAGTTTTAAAAATACAGAATAAAATAGCTTTATCTCTACTATTATTCACAACATCTGGTCCAAATATTACATATTTTTAAAATACTTAAACGTTTAATGAAGCCATGTTAGAAAAACAATATGAAAATTCTTTTTAAAAACTCCGTAAAAGAATTACACATCTCAAAAAACAACCCCACCCCAAAAACCCTCGGTATGCAAAATAAAAATAAAAAACAAACAAAACCCCAGAAAGGTATATATAGCCAAAGTCAGTCACAAAAACTCAAGGAAAATATAGGCATCCCCACTGTTTTAAGAACAGTCAGAAATTTATTAAGGTGTCAAATGAAGATTGTTACTAACAGAAAAGGAGAGTCATTTGAACCGTAAGACGGCAACGTGGGGAAGGGTGTCCCAAGTGCCTGGAAACACACACAGCAATGCTAAGGACGCGGGATGGTAGGGTGATGCTGAAACACCGTCAACACCAACCAGAAAGGACAGGAATGTCTGCGAGGCTGCTGAAAAGAGACCCCCAATGCTAATGTGCTTTGTGGGCAGATGCTGAACGCTGGCAAAACTGGGCAGCCTTCTTGCACTACTCAGGTTCTGACTGCAGGAGGGGCAGAGGGTGGTCGATGTCCTAGTCCCTGTGTCTAAGTCATGAGGGGACAGAGTACCACACGCAGCACGTAAGTCCCTGGGCTCTTTCCTAAAGCTAAGGGGAGGCTCCCTGGAGAAGCGAGCTTTGTGAATGCTCAGGCCGGAGCTGCACACTAGTGTGGCATGCAGCAGGTGTGGCTGGGCGTGCACAGCTGGCATCCAGCGACAGCCATGCCGGGCCTGTGCCTGTAGCGAGTGTATACCCCATGCATGGCCACCCCCCAGGATGCTGCTTCTTCTCTGGCCAGATGGGTTCTGGAATGAGGCTTCTGCTACCGCTCCATATTCACCTTCGATCTGGCCTGGCCACTCCCATGGCATCCATATTACTGAAGATGAGATTTGCCAACTTTAAGTCTAAGTTGCTAGTACCAATATTTCAGCAGGGACATGAATGAAAGAAATCACAACTTAGCTCATGGTCATAAAATACACGTATGGGTAAATAAAGTATACACACATACTAGAGATTCATCAATGGAGAAATTCTATCATCACATGACATTGTCATGAAAATTATATCATTCCCTCCCTGGAAAACTGTGGCTATTATCCTGGGTAGAAATGTTATTTTACTATATGGAAATACTGCAATATTCATGCATAAACCAAGTTATCATCATGAAAGTCAGTATTCTACAGTATAAAGCAAAACCTGTGTGCGAATTTGTTATCATGAAAACGGGAAACCATCAGGACCCATGATGCTTCATTCTGGCTGGCATGGTTAAGCCACTTCTCCTGCCTTGATCAATCCCAAGAAACCAACTACAAGTTAGCATGTGAAATCCTCTTAAAGATTCTGAAAGTAAATGTATCAGTGAATCTACATTTAATTCCCTAATGAGAATGAGAATTGCTTACAAAGACTAGAGTCACTTCCTATTATCTGTGAAGCATTGGTGGGGGCTCCGCATCCCCCACTGTGAATATGGCATCACCTCCTGTCTGTATTAAGACTATCTACGATTCATGTTGGGATTGAATATGGCATCACCTCCTGTCTGTATTAACACTACGTTTCATGTTGGGATTGAATATGGCATCACCTCCTGTCTGTATTAACACGATCTACGTTTCATGTTGGCATTGCCAACACAAATGCTTCATTTTAAGGACCAGGCAGGTGACCTGGGAAGGTGGTGGTGGGTAGGTGGTCTCTGCGGAAACTGGAGACTAACTGGCGTACAAGGACATTCACATCTAATATATTTTAGAATGCTCTACAGGCAAAACAAAGTACAGGTGGTGGTTCAAGGACCCAGCAATGCAGGCCGGTGGTGAGAATGGGCAGTGTCACAACACAGACCGTGTGTGGCCACTGTGTCCCCCAATACCACCACTTCAGGTGTGTGCTTAAACCCAAGAAGCAGATGAATACACTACTTTTCTTTCAATTACAAATTTTCCTTCTGTAGCATATTTTCCAGCAGGAGAACCACTTCCTAAAATGGTGTGTGTGTGTTACATGTTCAAGTTTTATTAGTCATTAGGGGATGTCAATCACTCAAGGCTGTGCAGAAAATACCAGATTCAGCAGGGGCATCTTTGCCCTCTTTGCTCCCCACCTCCTATCCCCTTAATCCTCCTCAGACAGAATATCGGGTTGGCCCCAGTGGAATAAGAAGAGCAGGAAACCCTCATTCCAACATGAGTTGAAAGTGTAGGTCTTCCTTCCCCATGTGAAGGCTCGCAGAGGGCACCCCACACATTCGTGGAGTTGAAGCCGCCTGATAAAACCCGGCCCAAGGAGGGGCTTCAGAAGGGGGTGGGCTTCCGGATGACTGAAGCACATGCCGTGAGTGTTATGCAGTAGAAGACGCCCAGTCAAGCTTAAGAGAAGGTGCCCCTGGATCACCAATGGCTCTCAGGCTTTTATTTGGGTATTTGGTCCTTCTGCTCACCTGGAGAGCTAGAAGATTGCAAATTTCTGGGATGTTTAGCAGTTTTCCCCATTTTTCAAAGCAGAGAAACTGGAGATGTTGAGCAAAATTCAAACAGAAAGAACTGAGAGCAACTCAGGGCAGGAGGACTGCCAGCCTCGAGGGTGTCCCAAGGCAAGAGGGATGGAAGCCTTGAGCCAGTGTGTGCTTCTAAAGTATGCATCAAAGACACATTTAAGAAAACATACAAAATTAGATGTAATTTAGCATCTAAGTTCTTTACTTAATCTGCAGTAAGATTTTGGCAAAACAAAGCAGTGGCTCCAAGGTGTTCTTGCCGGAATAAACCTTGAAGCCCTGAACTTCCAGGAGTCAAGTGGCTACGGGGACATAGCAATGCAGCAAAGACAGCGCCGCAGCACTGCAGAGCTGAGCCAGCCTGAGGCCGGGGGGACCGGAATGCACCGTGTGGACACCAGGCTGCTGAGAACCATGCCATGCCGCCGGAGACAGGGGACAGGCAGCCACGCAGCCAACCAAAGCTTGATCAGGTCAACGGTGCTGAAGACGCGCCCCCTCATGAAGCGAGGGCACTGCTTCTTCTCTCAGGCTTTTTCCTTCGCTGAAAAGCTTCAAACCAAACCAACAGGAGTCATTTCTCAGAAAGGATTTAGTGTTATTAATTAGAACTCTCTTAACAGAGAGGGAGCCTGTTGGCTGCTTTTCTTACCTCCGTCGGCCACCACTCTTACCTGTAAAATCGAGATCTAATGGATGTGCAACATGGCAACCCACAGGGAGTCTCCTTAAGCCACGACTGCCAGAAACAACTTGCAACAGAAGCACTGGTGTGCGGGGCCGGCTGGGCCGACAGACCATTCCACGTGGCGGCTCTGGTGTTACCCGCCCCAGCCTCCCTTCTTCACAAAACAAATTCACGTATAACTTGACCCATGGTTTCTGGGCTCTGGTCCAGTAGTCAGTTTTGATAAATAGATTAGGCATTACAGTATTTACACTTTCATGGTATCAAGCAATACAAAACACAACCACAACAATGGTTACTGGCCTTCAAAAGCCGTTACAATAAGCTTCCCTGATGGTGTCCACAGCTTTACAAATGCTGGTTCTTTTCTTGATGGGGGAAAGGGTGGGGTGGGGGACAAGGAACAGGGATGCAGGGAAAGAAGGTCACATGGAAAACACTGATTTCCAAAGTCTGCTATAGTCAATAACATTAAATAGGAATAAAACCTTGTAATTATAGACGCGCGCGACAATAACATCCACATGACGGCAGAGCCAAGACGCCTATCAGCTTGTCTGACTGGTGCCTTGTGCGGCACTCTATACTCATCACACCGGTCAAGGGTGACAAATGCCAGATAAGGTGTCTCAGACACTAGTGAAGTGAAAAGAGGCCAGTGTGCATGTGCTGGCCCAACCAGGGCCAGGGTGGCCGGGAGAAGGTGTAGCCAAGAATCAGATACTGGCTTCAGGGTCCTTTCCTTTCCCCTCCAATGCCCCAAACAGATGTTCATTCAACATCTGTGCAGACCTTACCCATGCATGGCCAGAGCTGGGCACAGGACAGCCACACCACTGTTTTCAGGTCAACAGCCTCCTCCTCCAGATCAGGGACAACAGACTCATATTGGGCTGGTCAGTCATGACAGTGTGAGGATACTGGTGCCCCTTGGTCAGAGGAGGTCTCTGCGGGCACAGACCAGGGTCAAAGGATAAGGAAGTAGGTCCAGGGGCCTTGGAGAGAAAGAGAAAGCCCCTGGACCCTGGAGGCGGCTTATGGGAAAGCTGGCCCTGGGTGGTGGAAGGGAACTGAAGCAAGGAATTGCTGCAGATTTTAAATGCCCACTCCCCAGGGAGAACTGGAATTTCAAATCTAGTGACCACAGTCAGCAATGGACACTCTCAAAGGTCAAGGGGTCAAGGGCTTAAATAAGGACACAGACGAGACACCGTATCAGGCACCATCATCCCCACAGCAGAAAAGTGATTCAGTCTGTCTTAGCTCTGGGGCGCAGAATGTAAATGTAGATATACAAACATGTATTTTACTTCTTGTTACCCAGCAAGGAACTACGGATACATGCCTCACTGTGGCCAGGCCACAGGGCACAGTGAGGGCTATCCTGTGGCCTGGGAGTCTTCGTCTGAACTCCGGCTGTTGTCACTTTTCCTGAGGCCTTTCCACCACGTGTAGCCCACGAAAGTTGGGCTGATGGGTAAGTAGCTGAAGCATCTGTACTTTTTAATAATGTCCATGCCAAATGGCAAATTGTAGGACTCCATGCCGTCGAGAGATTTGTTCCCTTTGCCCACGCCCTTCTTCCATTTCCTGATTCCTCTTTCCTCTGGAGTACCTGTCACATACATCCCAAGATAAAGGAATGCTTTGTTTAGCAGCTCTACTGAGAATGAAATGCCCGTTTCATACACACCACACACACACACGCGCGCGCGCGCGCCATCCCACAGATCAAACCTGCCCAGATGACAGCAAAGAACACCTGAGGAGTTGAAGGCACTCAGCTATCCAGGTGCCCAAACCAGAAGTCTAAGAAGCACTAGCCCCTCCATGTCCCTCATTCAAGCAATCACCTAATGGCCTTCCGACCTCCCTATCCTTCTATGTGACTCATATTCTCAATATTCACTGTTGGGGTCTGGCCCAGGACATGTTATTGCTTTTCTGGTTCATTCTATCAGTCTCCCAACTGGTTATCTAGTCTTCTGGCTCATCACCCCCTGCCCCAAGTCTGTTCAAAAAATACTTTTCTAGGTTGGGTGAAGGGGCTCACACCTGTAATCCCAACACTTTGGGGAGGCCAAGGTGAAAGCACTATATGAGGTCAGGAGTTCAAGAGCAGCCTGACCAACATGGTGAAACCCCAACTCTACTCAAAATAAAAAAATTAGCCAAGTGTAATGGTGCACACCTGTAATCTTAACTGACTGAGAGGCTGAGACAAGAGAATCGCTTGGACCCAGGAGGCAGAGGCCGCAGTCAGCTGTGATCATGCCACTGCACTCCAGCCTGGGCAACAGAGCAAGACTTGTCTTAAAAAAACAAAAACAAAAAAAAGCCTCTCTAAAAAGTAAATCTGAGTCAAAAAAAAAAAAAATCTAAAATCTGAGTTTGCAAAACAGGGCCGAGTCTTTACTGTATCATACAATTCCTTCAACAACCAGTCACTGCATAGTCACCCCATGTCTAGACCACACACTTCATGCTGCTTTGCTCCATTTTAGCATGGTGCTGTGGGGGGACACACAGGTCATGTACCTGTCATGTTCCTGTGGGGATGAACGCCCACTGGCTGGAAACTCCTAGCCACTCTGCGCCCTGACAGATGGGTGAGGGAGAAAGCTCTGAGCACACAGGACTCAGCAAGGAAGCTCATGATGCTTTTGTATCTAAGCTCTGCTCTCTCATCAGTCTTTCAGAAATAAAGCTAACCTTAATTTCCATCAGCCTGACTGCTGCACCCCTCTCTCAATTCCCACTGGCCTAGGAGAAAAGAGGGTGGTTCTTATGGACTCTCTTAAATCCAATACCTTCCATCTATTCATGTGTGTGATTCCTTCTGCTTTGGTTTCCCCAGAAATCTCTTGATTGAGGATTTTTATGGAGATGGGTTGTTTCAAGGGAAAAATCTCAATAAAACCTTCAAGCCTAAGAATAAGTATCACCCTTCCTTGAAGGCAGGGAAATCTACCAATATATTCATGGCAGCATTTTACAATGGTCCACAGTAGCCACCTCCAAGGCAGGATGCACATAACATCCTAGTCTGTCACCCCAAGCTCAGCACAGAATGTATCCATAAATAGGGATCATGGGTTTGGAGAGGCAGATGCCTCCAGGCACCTCTCGTCAATGATCCTGGACCCCTCAGCCTTTGCCCATGGTCTTCTACTGCCTTTTGGTCTTAGTTGGCTGGAAGCCCAGCTTAGGAATGACTCATTTAAAGGACAGGCTCCCCCTCAGAAGTGGCGCAGGCTGTTCCCACCTGTCTCAGATCAGATGAAAGCCACACTGCATGCCCTTGGGCACAGGCTGAGCGGGGAGGGATGAGCCTGGGCTGTGCCCACCCCACTGCCATCTCACCACACACAGGGAGCTCACCTGCTATCTCCCAAAAGTCATTCAGCAGGAGAAACAAAATTAATCAGTTTATTTAGCAAAAAACGGGTTCATATATGGAGGCTGAGAGTGCCATCGCAACTGTTTTAGAAAACAGTTATAATGAGTGATGGCTTTGAACTCATTTACTCTTCCTGTTTCCCATTTCTATTTGGCAAAAAAGTAACCCACATGTAAAAAAAAGTGTGTTTGATATATACACGTACCTGGAATGGTGTTATCCAGAATAAAAGCCACACAGCCCCCTACAAACATAGCAGTTGTGAGAAGGACGTTCAACACTTGATCGATTCCTGTTATCCCTAGAAAGAGAACACAGCCATAAAGGTCAGTGCCACAGCAGGGGAGAGCCTGACTTGGGAAGGGGCAATGGTGTGGGCAGAACTCCGCCAATCAAAGCAGTGCAGGAAAGTGGAAATTTCTTAGTTGTGCACGTGTAGATGAATTTTTGCCAGTAATGTTTTAAACTATGATGAATACTTTCAACAATAATCCAAAGGTATCTCCATAAGGAAAATTCCCAACAGTGGTGCATAAAACGTGAATCTAACAGAATGGCGTTCACCTTACAAGGAACTGTGAAGCCGCAGGGGTGTAGTCTGTGGATAAAAAAATTCAAAATAAAAAAAAAAGGTAGTCATAAGGCTGAGAAAATAATTACAAAGTGAAGAAGACGATGACAAAATTATTTCAGGTACCTGCAATCGTACAAGAGTTTTCCGTATCCTGGGTTACCAATAAGTGCTTAGCTACTTTTAATCAGGAGCAACTGGATTTAGAAAGATGTCCTCCCATGGCTATGACATATTAAATGTAAAAAGTGGCAAGAATCTCATTTATCCACACATTTTCCATACTGAAGATCGAACGATCCTCGAGAGAAAACCACAGGCACTGGTGAGGATGTGGAGAAACAGGAACCCTTGTACATAGATAGCAAAATGGTGCAGCTGCCATGAAAAAGTCTGGCAGTTCCTCAAAACGTTAAAAATAGAAGTACCATATGACCCAGCAATTCCACTCTTAGGTATATACCCAGGAAAAATGAAAACAAGTACTCAAATATGGCTCACATTGATTATTCATGAATTAACCTATTTGTGAAATTGCCTGTACACAAAATTTATTTGTAAATCAAAAATGAATGCCCTTGATGCCTTCATGGGCATACAGAGCAGTGAAAAATCTGAGCCATGCCACACACGTTCCCAGCTGATGTCAAACGAGCTGACGAGCTGCCTTGTTCTGGCCTCCTCCTGTAAACAAGAGTCCTTTTTGCAGACAATTTAGTGCCCTGTCTGTCACACTGTGTGTTTTCTGCTGGCGATCTCACTGTTTAGTCAGCCAAGTGGTGTGAAGTGCTCCCTGATGTTCCTGCACATGAGGCGGCTGTGGTGTGTTAGAGAAGATTCATCCCGGCACGAGCACAGCACTGCTGGTTGTGTTTCCCCAGCAATGGTTCAGTATTTGCTAATACTGTTTGTGGCAACTCTATGGAACATAACTTCATGAATAATGAGACCTGACTGTACTTGTACATCAACATTCACAATAGCCAAAAGGTGGAAACATCCCAAATGTCCATCAATGGATGAAGGGATAAACAAATTACGGTATGTACACACAATGGAATATTAACTAGTCATAAAAAAGGAATGAAGCCAGGCACGGTGTCTCATGCCTATAATCCCAGCACTTTGGGAGGCCAAGGCGGGAAGATCACTTGAGATCAGGAGTTTGAGACTAGCCTGGCCAATATGGTGAAACCCCGTGTCTACTAAAAATATAAAAATTAGCTGGGTGTGGTGGCGGGTGCCTGCTACCCCAACTACTTGGGAGGCCGAGGCATGAGAATCGCTTGAACCCAGGAGGCAGAGGCTGCAGTGAGCCGAGATCATGCCCAGGCCTGCACTCCAGGCTGAGTAACAAAGCGAGACTCCATTTCATAAAAAGGAATGAAGTACTGCTACATGCTACGACATGGATGGATCTTGAAAACATGCTAAAGGAAAGAAGCCAGATACGAAAAGCCACATATTATGACTCCATTTATGTGAAATACCTAGAATAGACTGTGAATCCATAGGAACAGAAAGCACACCAGTGGCTGCCAGGGACTGGGGGCAGAGAGTGATGGGGATTTACTGCTTAATGAGTTTGGGGGTTTATTTTGGGGTAACGAAATGTTGTGGAAACTGGACGGAGGTGACGGTTGTACAACACTGTACTAGATGCCACCAAACTGCTTACTTTAAAGTGGTTAAGTTTGTTATGTGAATTTCACCCACAAAAAGTATATAAACATATGGTCCTCAACTCTGCACTGGCTAAGATATTACCAGTAGCAATGGTTGTGTCTTGAGATGGTTCCTCCTTTCTACATTCTTCATCACACTGCAGTGTTAAAAGGAGGAATTAAAAACGTTAATCTTGAATGCACAAGCCCCATGGTTTTGCTCTGAGGATTTAATAGGATAGGCATAAAATAGTAGAATAATGTGTTCAAAGTCTATGAAGTTGAGTTTCAAAAAAAATTATATTAACAGAGCATTCATCTATTAAGATAGACTAATGTAATCAAGAGGATTTACAGAGAGGCATTCTCCTGAAGGAGAGGGTCCTGGTGAAAAATAGAACTTAGTATCCATGACCATCACATGAACACGCCAGCGGGAAGCCCACAGGGCTTCCAGGTAACTGCTGAAAAGTGAGATTCAAGAGAAATGCATGTACGAATCTCCACAATAGTTCCTGAAGGCCCAAAGTCCTCTCCAATGGGCAAAGAGCCGTGCGTGGACTGGTGGCTATGGTTCCAGCTCCTACTCCAAGATGAAAAGCCCGTTTCCTTACCTGTGACAAGAGGATTCTGTCTGAGGTAACTCGGAAGGACGAGCCCAAAGAAGATTGAAAATCCAAGCACAAAGAGGTTCCGGGAAGAATTCAAATCAATGAACTGCAGGTTAGAGAGGCCAACAGCTGTGATCATTCCTGGAGAAAAACACACCAGATCACAAGCTCCAGCACCACTGCAGTGTGGACAGCAGACTGCTCAGGGCAGGTGAGGGCAGGCTCCCCAGTGCCCCTTCTCTGTCCAGCAGAAACCAATGAGACCAGTGCAGGGACAGGAAGGGGGACGTGTGGGGTTGGACTGTGGCCACCCTCGGCTCTGAGCCAAATGACTCTTGGCCTAAGCACTATTTGGGCTCATACGGGAGCATAAACACCATGTGGCATTTTGTCAAGTAGAGAACTAAAGACATTTGCTCCCTCTCTATACAAACATTTTGATTAAACAGGGAGACCTACCCAAATATCTGGTGCGTGTCTGGTTATTACAGCTAAATGGCGCAGAGATCAAATCCAGAGTCCCACTGTAAAGAGGGTCAGTTTTAAGTTTTAAGGGTCACCGTAAAAAGGGCCATTCAGAGGGATGGTATTTGAGTTAAATCGGTCAGAAACACTAAAGAGATTAAATTTAATCTAAATGTTCATAGAACAGTAACATCTTATTGTTGGTTTCATGTTTAACATAAATTCAACTCAGAGAGTGATATAAAGTTTTAATTTTTTGAAGGCACATCCTTTGTTATTTTAAAATAGAAATTTATCATTATCTTCTTACTGAAGGGAGTCAGCAAAAACACCATGATCCCAATTAAAAATTCATAAAAATAAAGGAAAAAGCCAGAGAGGGGAGTTTTACCAAAGAGCGTGCAGAACAGGGCTCCCAGCACAGGATCTGGAAGGGAGGCGAAGAGGGCGCTGAACTTCCCGATCATGCCGAGGGCGAGCATGAGAGCCGCTCCGCACTGTATCACGCGGCGGCTGCCGACCTGCAGGGCACACAGGAGGCCGGGAAACAGGGACTGATCTCCATGCCGCATCACCATAAATTACTCAAGAACCCTGAGCAAATACCCATGGCCTGGCTTGCGACCTCCCCCTCCTCCTCAGCCAACTCTTCTCACCTCCACTGTGGGGACTCTGAGGGTCACCCAGGGCATCTCCATGCCCTGGTGATGCTTCCTGCACTCAGACCCCGGGGCTCCACTGCCCTGGCACAGTCGTCATGGGCCGGGATGACCCTCTGTGTCTCAAATGCAAAGGCCACGCTTTGCCCCTGCCTACCCCCTGGGTTCCCGGCACCACACGTCACCAAAGCAACCTTCCCCGAAGCGCTTCAGCCTCAGTGCCAATTTCCCCACACCAGAAATCAGACCAAACCCCCAGACATTTCTGGAACCTCCTCTCCTCATGGCGCAATTCCCGTGAGAGATGGCAAAGAGAAGGGGCTATGGGGAGGACATCTGGAGCCGGATGGCAGGCTCTTCTCCCAGCCCGCCTCTGACTCTACGGTTGGGCAGACACACAGCCTCTAGGATCTCAGGATCTTCATCTCAGTCATGCACAAGCCTTGTGGTTTTGCTTTGAGAATTGGGACCTGCATAAAACCGCCTGAATGGTAGCTGGCACACACTGAGCCATCTGAGAGCCACCCACCTGGGCCTGGCTGCCTCTGGCTTTCCTGCACCCACTCGTCCTCCATGCTGCCACGGAGTGACCTTTCTAACACATGGAACTGGGGAAGTCGGTCCCCCGCTTGCATCCTCTGGTACTCATGAAATAAAACTCACTTCTCAGGTTCTTTCCAAGCACTCCAGGAAGGCCTAGGCCTTTCCACCTGGACATCCTTTGCTGCAGCCCCTTCCTAGCCAGATCCCAGACACATCCTATTTAACATGACCCAAATGCTCCGCAGAAAAGTATCCCCTGACTCCAGGACTCTTCCCCCATTATAGGCTCCCATAGCACCAAGTAGGGCGTTATCTGCTACTGCTGATCTCTGCCTCCCAGCAGCTTCTGTCTAGCCTGCTGTCACCTGGACAGTAGGAGGTGGCGCTGGCATCTGGCTCAAAAATCCTGCACTGTGGGTCCCTACTCTGTGCTGCCTTTTCCAGGAAAACACCCTGAGGATGTAAATTGGGTAAAGGAGGTTCCAGAGTGTTTGGGGGAGTGTCCACAAGGCTTTATGTATGACCCCAATGAGGAGCAGAAGAGGGCTGCTTAAATTTTAAGTAAAAATGAGATGAAATTGTAAATGCAATTCCCCCTGTACGCTGGCCACATCTCAAATGCCCACCAGGCATGCATGGCTGGTGCAGCTGTGTGTGACATGTTGACCACTGCACAGAACTCCCAAAGGACCAGGGTCAGCCGGTCAAGCATAAGAATCAGAGCCTGGTCTGAGGCTGTGCCTGTGAGAGATGGCTGTCCAGCTGGACTCAGTCACTGTCCCACTGTCCCTAGGCCGCCCCTCCCCACCCCAAAGAGGGCAGGGAAGCAATGGAAAAGATCACTCAAACTGACAAATCAAGCAAAAGTGACTCGTGCTTGGCTGTTAATACGTAATAAGGAAGGCTTTCATTCACTAATGGCTCCATCTTCAGCAAACATTTTTGAGGAACTACTATGTGACCAGCACTTGTTAGACTGGGGCAGGTGAATGAAAGATGAATAAGTCACAAGCTTGATTAAAGAATCTCACTGCTATACTGTTCTGCTGTGGGGGAGCCCAGCAGCAGGGAAGAGAAAATCTGAAAATTTAGGGCGGTTTGTTGGAGATGGTCCTGAGGGGTGAGTAAGAGTTTGCTGGAGGAAGAACATCCAGGCAGCCTATGCGAAGACTCCCAGCAGGGTAAGGCAGGCCTGTTAGGTATGAGGGGCCAAATTGGCCCCAGGGATACCTGAAAGTAAATCTGACACAAAAGTGACATCTGGAAGACTGATCTGCCTTTGATGCTGTCAAAAATACAAGCAGCAACTAAGTCATTCTTCCATTCAATGAATATTGACCAAGTACCTACTGTGTTTTATTCTAACTACCAGAGATAGAGCTCTAAAACCCCAGCCCTCCTGCTGCTTCCCCAGGACCTTTGTGTCCCCTCTCACAGGACCCATTCCCTGGAATCTCCTTGGTTCCTCCCTCGTGAACTGTGGCTCTGCCTCTAAGTCCTTGGAAAAATAGGCCCTAGGTGTACGGTTTTCCAAAGTCTTCCACAGTGGTGCAGAATGCAGCAAAGAGAAATGACCAAACAGATCTGACAGCCAGGGAGATAGCGCTTGCTCTGTTCCTAGAAATAAGCTATGATAATGATAATGATGGACCTTGCTGATCCAGGCAGGGAGGCACTCAGGTGCCATCATTCCTTCATGCAATATTGGTATTTATGAAGCACCCACTCTGCCAGGCTACTGTTCTAGACACTTGGGATACATCAGCTCATTAAAAAATGTTGGCAAGGTAACTTGTCAGAATAAGTTAGCACCATTCAAATTTTAATAAAGAGAATGATTTCCCAAACCACCTTGGTGGTCATGTTGTATCATGATGTGTTTTAAAGGGCTGCAGAAGGAGGAGGCTTGTTAAACTGTCTTCCCCTAGGAGTCCCATCTTCTTCAACAATTTTACTCCTACAGTCGTCACCTAAGAGTCCCATCTTCTACAACACTTTTACTCCTACAATTAGGTATCCTTTAATTGGTTCCATGACCGCCACTTCCTTCGCCTCAGATACCAACAACCACAGATGCTCAAGTCCCTGATATAAAATGATATAGTATTTCCATGTAGCCTACATACATCCTCCCATATACTTATTATTTATTTATTTATTTTTATTTGAGACAGAGTCTCGCTGTCACCCACGTTGGAGTGCAGTGGCACGATCTCAGCTTAGCTCACTGCAACCTCCACCTCCTGGGTTCAAGCGATTCTTCTGCCTCAGCTTTCCAAGTAGCTGGGATTACAGGTGCCTGCCACCATACCTGGCTAATTTTTGTGTTTTTAGTAGAGACGAGGTTTCACCATGTTGGCCAGGCTGGTCTCAAACTCCTGACCTCAGATGATCTGCCCACCTTGGCCTCCCAAAGTGCTGGGATTATAGCTGTGAGCCACGGCACCCAGCCAACATCCTCCTATATACTTTAAATTATCTCGATATTACTTACAATACTTAATACAATGTAATTGCTCTGTAAATCATTGTCAGACTGCACTGTTCAGGGAATAATGACAACAACAAAAAGTCTGTACATGCTCATGCAGAACAGTACAGAAACAAACATTGGTTCAGAAACAATATTTTTGAATTGAAGTTGGTAGAACCCACAGATACAGAGGGCGGCTATCTCATTTGGGATTTGGGATTAGTTATATGCCGGCAACCCCACGTCAGCAAACCGGCTAAAGAGTGGCATGGCTTAGGCCCCATTCTGTGCCCACAAGATCATTCCCTAATCTCCCTGTGCTCGGCACTGGCTTCTCACTGTGGGCAGCAATAGAACCCCCAGGATGGAGCTGGAGGAAGTGCCCCTCAGGCAGCCTGTCCTCGCATGCCCCATACCAGGAACAACAGGCAGATGGGGCCACTGGCACACCTGAGGCTGAGCTCTGGCAGGGCCCTGTCAACTTAGGGAAACCAACAAACAAGCCAGGCGTGCAGGTGCACACATGGCGGCTCCTTCTCGCCTGGATTTGCAGTCAAGATTAATCAAACTTAGTATCTGGTTTCTCTTTGTCTGGTTACAGATCTTACATGGCAAGGGAGAATTCTTTTGAAATCCACTCCACCCAATTTTACAGAGGTCAACCAGTTCTAGAAGATTTCTGGGCTCACCCCAAGTCCTTGGTGAGGGAGACATGTGAGTCAGAGGCCATCAAGGAAGGTGAACCAATTTTCATGGTCTTAGTTGCACAACATACATGGCCAATGGTGGGTCATCTCTTAATTTAAAACTAGTGACACCTTCCAGTTGGGATCCCATTTCTACCTTTTGCCCACCCTCCCCCCACCTCCATGGTCTATTATCAGTGCAGTCAAAGCTATCCTTAAAAAAAAAAAAATCATCAGATCAAGCTGCTCCCTGCAGCATCTGCTTCCACTCAGCATCTGTGGCTGCCTACTTACCTGCCTGTGTGACCTGGTCCTCAGTTACCTGGTAGACCTCACCTGTTCGGACTCCCTGACCCTCACTGGCTTCTTTTCTGACCTTCCACTCCCAGGATAGGGTTCTGTCCTGGCCATACCCCAGGCTGGAATGCTCTTCCCCACGTTATCTGCAAGCTCCCTCCCTCCACCCTTCAGGTCCTTGTTCAAGGTCATCCGAAGATCAGCCTATTTAACACCTAGTCATCCTCTCCCTGAGCTTCCTGTCCCATGTTTCCCCCAGTACTTATCACTGGCTGACATACTGCATCATTTATGGACCTAGAACAATGTAAATCCACTTTTTAATTCACTGATGTATCCCAAGTGCCTTGAATGGTGGCCTGGCAAAGCAGGTGCTTTATAAATATTGCATGAAGGAATGACAGGACTGAGTGTCTCCCTACCTGGATGAGCAAGAGAAGAGAGATTTCCAAACAGGCATTGTAAACACTTAAAAAGGGAGATGGAGAGAAATGAGTTTTAAAATCAGAGGCCCACTCATTTGGAACTTGCAGTGGCCAGACTGATCAATACAGTGGATGAAAATAATTTAATTAGAAAAATCTGTGTACCTTTGTAATTCCCAAAACTCCAATGTTGGGACTGGATGAAGTAGAGCCATTTCCAGTACCAAATATGCCATCAAGAACACAGGAGAGGCCCTCCACGAAAATTCCCCTAAAATGTAAAGGAATGGAGGAAAGAAAAACATTCATTCATCTGGGTGATCCATTCACTCTGAAACAGCCTCTACACATCTGCAATCCAAAAATGTGGTCCACAGACCTGCAGCTTCCACATCTCCTGGAAGGGGGATTAAAAATACAGAATCTCAGAACCCACCCCAGACTTCCTGAAGCAGAATCTGCGTCCTTTTTTTTTTTGAGGTGGAGTCTCACTCTGTCACCCAGGCTGGAGTGCAGTGGCACGATCTTGGCTCACTGCAACTTCTGCCTCCCCGGTTTAAGCGATTATCCTGCTTTAGCCTCTGGATAGCTTGGATGACAGGTGCCCACCACCAAACCCGGCTAATTTTTATATTTTTAGTAGAGATGGGGTTTTTGTCATGTTGGCCAGGCTGGTCTCAAACTCCTGACCTCAGGGTGATCTGCCCACCTCAGCCTCCCAAAGTGCTGGGATTACAGGAGTGAGCCACTGTGCCTGGCCAGAATCTGCATTTTAACAGAACCCCCAAAGCTCATTCAATTTTGAGAAGCATCTCTCAAAGTCAAATGTTAGACTCGAGTATTTTTAAATCACTGCAAATGAAAGCAAAGGATTTTAGCCAGAAAATAAAGCCATCTGTTGGGGTATAAGACAAACATGGGTCGTCTATGGAAATAAAACACTGATGTGATGTTTTACTATTAAATCCAGTTTCATCAGGAAGGAAATGTTTTCTAATTTCATAGGTACTGACACTTTTAAACATATTGATATGTGGGTATTTAACCAACGCGGCAGCTCCATTAGAGAAAGATGTGGACATCAGGACTGGAAGCCCCCTAATAGAGCCAAGGCAAGACATGCCAAACCAGCCCACTGACCTCATCACATATAGTCCCTTTTTGGGGTAGCAGAGCTGGCTGGAGAACAGGAGGGGATCTGGGCTGTTTTCTTTTCTCTGCAGACTCTTCAGGGGCAATTATCTAACAACTTCTGAAAGCTAAAGACCAAGTATTTTGAGATCATAAACCCCATAGTTCATAAACCCTAGATTCCACAGATTTCATTCACTTCTGCCGTTCCTGTCCCTATTTATATAAACTGTAACTGTGCATAGATTACACAGTGCATAGCCTTGGGGACAGGTGGAAGGTATCTAACTGATAGGCCTGGAGCAGTTACAGCCTGCTGCTAAGGTTTCCACTACAGGGGAGAGAAAAGGTTTCCTTGTGCTTTCTGTGTGTCTGATTATGGCAGCCAAAATTGGATGGGGAAACGCAGGGAGAAAACAGGTAATTTTTGCAACGTCTAAACAGCACTGTACAGCCAAGCAAGGTGGTGCACACCTGCAGTCTCAGCTACTTGGGAGGCTAAGGTGGGAGGATCGCCTGAGCCCAAGAGTTCGAGCATGTGGTACATTATGATTGTGCCTGTGAATAGCCACTGCACTGCACCCCGGGCAACACAATGAGACTCCAGGTCTTTACAAAACAACAACAGCAACCCTGTAAACAGTAAAGAGCTTGTTTTGCTCTGAAGAAAAATTTCAGTTTATGGAAAAAAAAAAAAGAACAGCTATATATATACATCTCCTTTGATCCTCTGTTATCTTGTTTTGTGTGTGTGTGTGTGTGTGTGTGTGTGTGTGTGTATCATCTCCAAATGATGCATGCACACACACCAAAAAAAAAAAAAAAAAAAAAAATTAGTAAAGAACAAGAG